>JAUZNC010060340.1:0-44147 GCA_034780395.1 Vannuccia rotundouncinata | reverse complement strand
ACACGAGTGGGCCAAGTTCAGATGGGGTGTTTATCCAGAAGGTTCTCAAGGTGGACGACCTGCACTCTACATCGACATTGATTGTCAAGGAGAGAGTGTCTTGCGTGCCACAAGGTGAGTCTCATGAAAGGATTTTCTTTTGGATTTTACAATTTATAACATAGAAGAGAATTAACAATGAGATTTTCTTTCTTAATATTTAAAACTAAAAAATCTCATATTTTTTTATCGTTAACTAATGCATTTGTAATCTTAATATTAATCCAGTTTGTAGATAGTATTTCGTGTTGATATCATTTTAAATTAATATTTGTTATGGTTATAATTTAAATTTAATAAACTATTTCAGTTGTTCCAAAGATATCAAAGGGCATCGTTCTGGAGATTGCACAATTGGATCAAGCAACCAAATTCCCAAATCCTGTACCTTTACACCAAGCTTATCAGATAATCTTGAAAAATCTTCTCTTATGTATAGCGTCGATATTCCATCGGTAACTAAAAAGTTTAAATTATGTCACATAACCATAATTTATAGATTACAGTTAATTAATCTCATTTTTAACTCAAATTTCGCAGATTGTGTCATTTTGTAACTCTTCAACACACAATTATGTGGCTCCCAATCTTCATAATGACATCTGTGGAGAACGAAGTGTTTGGGAAGTTATGTTAAAACATGACGATTTCAAAAGAAGTATGATGGTTTAATGAAAATAATGTTATAATTACTCTTCTACCGATTGTAATTTATTATTTATTCAGTTCTAAAATATTTTTAGCACTTAAAAAGATTTTGATTTTTGATGAAACGATTTTGCGATACAATGTGTCATGTCACACTGTAATTAGATAAGATATGACATATGTAAATGAAAAATCTGGAATAAGAAATTTATGTAAATATAAGTTTAAAAAAATGACTATAAAAAGTTTTTTATTTAGTATAGTACAGTATTAATATTAGAATCGATTTCAAGATAAAATATTTATAATATTTAAATTATTGTAAAACATTTTGCTCTAATTATTTCTACCATGATTGGAATTTTAATTATTTTACAGTATTTTAAAAATATCCTCAGATTTTCAAAAATCTAATAGATTTCAAATTCCTGAATTCAAAATTGTCCGACAAGTGGACACTGAAAATCGGACACTGATGTTCATTTTGGATACATCTGGCAGTATGGTGGTAAATTAACCGTTTTTACATTTTTTTTAGTTTGCATTGAAATTTATTATAAATAAACTTTTTGAAGGTTTATTGAACCAAAATAGTTAAGGTATAATTAACAATTTGACAATTAACCCGTTTCTATAGAAGGTATCCTACACTTTCTAAATTATTAATTTATTATTTAACATTTATATTTATATTTATATTTATATGTCAAGGTGTTATTTTAAATTAATGCAAAAGAGATATTTATTAAATTAAATGTATTTTTAATATTCTTTTGATTGAAATTACATTTTTTAAGTGTTGACAAAAAGTTTACTTATTCATTCACAAATCGTTCAAGATATACTTTTTGTGAAATTAAATAGGACCATCAAGCAATGATTAGCTTAAAGAGAGCAACAGTACACATTTTGCAAGCGATGACATCTAAATGTCCAATTAATGTTGGTCTTGTGAAGTTTGAATCAACAGCTGATATATTGAGTAATGCTACAGAATTATATAACTCGACAACTACAAGATACATTAATATAATAAATAGACTTTCTGCAGATGGGGGCACTGCAATTGGAGACGGATTAATGAAAGCTTTCCAGGTAAATATAGAGTAAATATATTACTTTTTATGGATTAATATTTAATAAGAATTTTTAATTCTTCAGTCTGTTGGAGGAAATCCGCAATATCCGGAAAGATTTGTTGGATCGAGTACATTTATTCTGATAACTGATGGCTCGGAGAATGAAGGAATCATTAAGTTACCAGCAGCCACAAATATTTTGGCTAAATCTGGAATTCCCGTAATTGCAATATCTTTTGGTTCCAATACTGAGGGACTTGCGAACCTTGCATCGAAAACTGGTGGAAAATATTTTGGTTCATCAACATTTGAATCATTGGACCTTTTCCAGGATTTAGAAGCTTCTTTGAATTCGCTGGTTTGTCCTTCTGAAGCAACAACAACGGTAAACTGTATTTATGACATTATATTAAAAAATTTGAGGTAAAAACTATTCTTATATTATCAATCAAAATATATTTATATCGTTATATTATATTTTAGTAATATTAAAAATTGTGCATTATTCTACAAGTAAAATTTTATTTTGTAAAAATATTTTTTTCTCTTCTGGCAGATTGCAAGTGGTGTTTTGTCCACTCCAGATGTCAGTGGATCCGTGTGGGAGGGTGAAATGGATAATTCTGTCGGTAAAGATACCAAATTTCTTTTCACATTTGGACAATCAGGAACTAACCCAGGAATTGAAGTAAAAGGTCCAAATAATAAGATTTATAACAGAAACAGCGGATCACGAGTTTATGAAGAGAGTTCTGACAGAAAACAACTTTCTATTAACATACCGGAAGTTACAGAGGTAAAACAATATTAAAAAAACCTTCTCAAATTGACTCTATAGTGACGAGGCGAAATATACAGGAATATATTTATAGAACAATATTATTTATGGAAACACTTTTTAATTCGCTAGATATTTTTTATGTATTGATAAACTAATAATTAGATGTTTCAAATTATTAAATATTTATAATAGATTATGAAAAGTAAATATCCTACTGATTTTAAAATGTTAATTGGTTTTATTTTCTTTTTCTTTAACAACAATTTTTATTCCTACAATACTGAATAACGAATTTTAATATTTTATATTGGTGTTC
Organism: Vannuccia rotundouncinata; assembly: GCA_034780395.1. NCBI lineage: Eukaryota > Metazoa > Platyhelminthes > Proseriata > Coelogynoporidae > Vannuccia > Vannuccia rotundouncinata. The sequence continues at coordinate 41,284 of JAUZNC010060340.1, read as the reverse complement.
AAACTAAATTTTATTTAGAAAAAGACAAAAATGAAAAGATTTGCAACTTTAATTTAAATGATTTTTTAATGAAGTATCTTTATTAAAATATTTCATTCCAGCCTGGGAAGTGGAAGATCTTGGCACCAAAGGGAACTCCTCCTTCACAGATGAAGTCAAGCAGATTCGTAGTCACAAGTAAATCTGTTGAAGATCCAGACGTTGAACCAATTTCAGTCACCTCGATATATGATGGTGGAGTTCTTGATATAGCAACCCAACAAACTAGAGTTAAAACAGCTGTTAAAGTCTTTCGTGGAAGTAATCCTGTAGTCAACGCTCGCGTTAATATCACAGTTCAAGTTTTGGATGGTAACAAAGTGTTTCTCCAGTTAATGGATAATGGACTTGGTCAGTTTATCCAGTAGAAAGATATAATTTTTGTTTCAATGTTTTTGTGTCAAAACACAGCATTTTTAATCATTTTCGTCAGTAATTTAAAGAGTAAAGGATAAAATAAATTTAAGTTTGGCCCATTATTTAATGCATGTTTTTTCGACTTAGAGAGTTTAATTTTAGAGAGAATATTAGAGAGAATAATTTTTGTTGGTTTTATGAAATTATTATATTTATTAATTTTTAAACTCTTTTATTATAAGACAAATAATGTTTAATGTAAGTTTACTAGTAGTTATCTTATGGAATGGATTAAAACTCCTCTAATATATATTAAACGACACATAATTATTTTCGTTTTACCATTTGTTTCAGGAGCCGATACCGTTAAGGATGATGGATATTATTCAGGTTTAATTCTCGGTTCAATGTTGACAAACAGCGGTGTTTATAAAATAGAAGCCAATGTCTTGTATCCGGAAGATAAAAGTAAAAATAAAAATTAGAAACAAGACTCTAAATAATGCACCACTTATAATTTTGGTGACCTCATTTATAATTTACATTTTAATATGTTTAATATGAAAATTTGAATAAATTTGAATTATTGGAATGATATCATAATAAAAGGCAAAAAGAGAAACTTTCCCCCAGGTCGCGCCGTCGACACCAGTCGATTCAAGAATTATCTAAACACGAGTTGTACTGTCGTTTCAATAACACTCTAAACTTGTGATGTCTTGAGTGATTTTGTATTTACTGTTTTACATAATCCTTCAAAATTATTCTTTTTCTAACATGTTCATCACTATTTCTGCTTTTTTATGTAATAATTAAAACTTTGACGCAATGTTCTCGTTATGTAGGTTCCTTCTATACAGGCTATTCCTTAAGTAATTATGTATTTGTTTATTTAATTAATTTCATTATAGAGATGTGTTCCTTATTTTATTCCAGGTGAAAAAAACGGATTTCAGCGTTTTCACACCGTCGGCGCTCTGAAGGTTAACAGTTTTAATGCTCAAACTCCAGACACTCTGCCTCCAAGTCGAATTCGGGATCTTAATGCAGAAATTGTTGATCCAGTTAACAGGACAGTTCTGTTAACATGGACAGCAGTTGGAGGGGATGGCGACGAAGGACAAGGTTTGAAGATATTTTTTTTCAGTTTGGAACGTTTCTGAGTTATATTTTGGGATATTTTTCCAAAATGCAATAAAAAATATAATTTCATCAATTTTACTGAGCGTTTTTTAGTAGTTCGTTTGTGATGATAACATTACGGAATTTAATAAATATTAAAATATTGAATGTGAATGGATGTGTGAATAAATAAAATTTGTAAATACCAAAAAAGCAATTTAAGTCAATTTTGTACATTAAATTATTTCTGTGTTGATAGCGGACAAATACGAATTTCATGCTTCTTCACGGTTTTGCAATGCAACATCGACGAAAGGATTCACTCTCGATTATGAAGAACTTAATCCCGGAGAGGCTTCATCCAAAGAAAACTTGACCGTTCATTTGAGATCAAGTGAAAGAATAAAACTGGTTTTCTTTTATGTTCGAGCGTTTGACTCAGTGGGAAATGCTGGCAAATGGTCTGTGGCAAAATCAGTCTCTTTTAGGGAGGTTAGGTTTGCAGACAATATTAAAATTGAGAAAGTTGTTATTGAAAGTTTTAAACTATCGTGGGTGGCATGGGTTGTTTTTTCTTTTTTTGGGATGTTTGGGATATTTGGAATTTTGGCAATTCTTTTTGTGATTCAAATTCATATTTTTAAGGTGCAAAAATCACAAAAACATGAAATTAAAAAAACTCCGTAAAGTTACCCTCTAAATTACAATACAATTAAATTGAATCAAAAGGTACTTCGCTTAAAACTATTCAACAGTTTTTCTTTTTCAATATATTCTAATTTAAATACATGAATTAGTTTTGTAACTATTACATTTATAAAGACTGCTGTCAATGTCCTATTCGAAGTTGTTTTAACTTTAAATTATGTGCTTTGTTGAAGCACTTCGCCATAATAAAAATTGCTAGATAAAATTTTGATGGTCTGATTTTATATTAATTTCGTTGTCAGTGTGTGCTTGCATAACTCTCTTATAAATCAAAAGTGTTAACAAACATTTTTGATAATTTTGTTACGACTTTTGCATTATTTACTTACTTATTCCCATATTTGTATTAATATTCAGTCACACAACCATTTTAAAATCTTACGAATTATTTGTAATAGAATTGAGAAAACAACATTAATTTAGATATTTTGTCATTATTTTTTATAGAACTTATTAGTAACACGTCCATGACGTTATACTCTCAACTAATTTTACTTTTAAAAATGCATGCAAACATTATTTGTAACTTTGTATTATCTAAATTAGAGAATTGTTATATTCGTTTTATAACTATTTATGTATTTGATGTTATTATTTTGACTGCGTATTATTGACTGTGTATTATTTTTTATTTTATTTTAATAACTGTTTCGTGTTAATTAATTCCGATATATAAAATAGATATGTCTAAACATTAATCCGTTTTATTAAATTGCAATCAGTTCGATATTTTAACGGTAAAAAATATTAATATTTAATCAAAAATTTTGTTAACACCACATTTTCAAAATGTTTAATCCAATAATGCCTACTTTTAATTTTAGTGAATTTTTATTCATTAAAACCACCAATTAAGTCATAATTTTATCGACAGAGTTTCATTCTATTGTAGAGGCCGCAGGGATCAGTGTGAAAAAAATTAGTTTGCAGCTAATAATGTTTCTATTGTACTCTTATTTTTGACATGAACAAATTCAATCGTAGAAACACATCTTCAATTTTATTTGTAACATTAAGACCCACGAAATCTCGTGAACGTCTAAATTGTTCTTTCAATGTTCAATGAGTCGCTTGATTGAAGTTGTGAGGCTATTTTTCTTCAAAAATTGAGGTTGGAACTATTATTAACAATAATTATATATTTTAATTTTTAACAATAAACTAATAAACTATAAATAACTCTGGACAATATTCTCCCCTCAAATAGATCAGTTCCATGGCGTTCGAAATGGAGAGACCAGATTGTGCCAACAACCACCTGTCTGTACATATATACTAAACAATATAAGTACACCTTTTTTTAGAACCGTTTACAAAACAAAATGTCATCAATTGCAGGAATATCTCATGAAAGTTAAGTATCGCAACAGAACAATGTCGATATGCAGAATATTCTAGTCATACTCTTAACCGCGACCACCCTGTTTCGTTGCCCATGACAACGGTGTATAAAAAGTGTCTATAGTTTTTATCTTTATAGTTAAGTGTGGAAATTATTAATAAGAAATAAAGTGAAATATTTTTTTTACAAACAGAATTTAGATTAGTATAATTTTTTTATGTTTTTATAATAAGACTAATTTTTAATTTTATTATATCCGAGGTCAAAAGTAAAGTAACCTATCAAAAGATAAATGATAAAGTAAACGTATCAATTGAATTAGAATGGAAGAGCAGAGATAGAAGTTTCACTTAAGAAAAAAGCATCTGAAAATGTTTGGAGAAAGATCTAGGATCAGGGACGACCTTAACGATAGTAAAGATAATATATTTTGTAATATGGAAAATATGGAACAGATCAACAAAGTTGGGCCAATGAATTTTGCCGCTAAAATACAATTCTAATGAATAGAAGGGAACAGCGCCAATGCAGGATTTTTAAAAAGGGGAAGAGGGGATCTAATTCGTCCAGATTTCCGGATAGCAGATTCCTGAAAATGTGCGTAAAATTTTACCTAAAAATGTAAAGGGTGTAGGGGTGTTCGAAGGCCTCCCCTCGTTAAATTCACCACTGGGGAAGAAGTTCTTGAGTGAAACTTATAAGAGCAGGTTGGACTAGGGTTTCTGACGGTTTTATTTATTCACATATTCATTTATTTTTTAATTATTTTAATTATTTGATTATGAGGCACGTACGCAGGGAGGGGGGGTTGAGGGGTGCATACGCACCCCCTTCCCCCCAAATTGTTTAAGAGGTCCATTTAAATATACACTTTACACTAGATATTCGCTATATTCATTTAGGTACTTTTTACTTATTCAATTAAGCTCTCAGTTACTATATCCCTGAATTAATAAAACTCTCAAATCTCTACTACATAATCTCGATTACCTCAAAATGATTGTATTTTATCCAATTATATATTTCAAACCATTTGTTTTCATAAATTGATTATAATTTAGCTTTATGCATTTTCATGTGGTCTGCAGATCTAAAAATATTCCTAACGTACGATGCTAAAGATAAATAAACTATACCCATATCCCAGGGACCCCGTTACAGAATATAGGCATGGTTTTCGATTGTAAAAGTACCCTTTGGAAAATAAACTTATACAATATAAGTTAAAACGATATAATATTTTCAGTGAGGTGCCTTTTTGTGAATAAAGTTATGTCAGATAAAACAATATATTTTCATTGAAGTGTTACCGGATAAAACGGTAGCCTACATTTTCAATATTATATGTCCCAAAGACTGGATTCTGAAATTAAGGCGAGTTGGATTCTGAAATGAAAGCGAGTTGTATTCTGAAATGAAGAATTGTCGGTGTTCGCTCTACGTGATGACACAATTCGATTTTTATAATGCGCTCCATCTCAGTTGCAGGATTTTAACGATAACGAATAATCTATCGAAAACACTACAATAGACACGACTCTGACAAATCGATCTCAGACTGCAACATTCGCACCATTGAGAGAATGAGAACGATAAAGTTTTTTAATCTTTTTTTTGGATAATGGTGAGCAAAAAGGCTTCCTCAATAGAAAACCAAAATTACCCAGACAGAGCAAATTGCGAACCGTTTCAAATAGTGCAATGCAGATTAGTACCACTATCCCGCCACCACTCTTGAATACTTTAGAGTTGTATACTTCCAAGCGTTGGATTCTGTAAGTGAAACTATGAAGGATAGATTAGAACAGACTAGAACAGGATTATCGTCGAAGATATGGAGAAGATGCTGGTTTCTGAGCTACCGTTGAAAGAGAGGTACACGGATTTTGATAGTGAATTTCTTTCTGCACAACACCCCTTTTATCGAGTGAAGTTGGATAAGTAAGACTCTGCCTTGGCCCAGTCCAACATTCTTAAATGTCTGACTGGAAGTTTTCCAAAGATCAGAGGTTTGCAATTTTGGTATGACTTCTTTATAGATTTAATAATTAGGCAAAGTTCCTGCTGCAATTCCATCTAATAAACGGTTTGATAATTTTAGCGATATCTATGTACAACGCGTTCCTTCTATAAACTTCTTTATTGAACGGTAAACTAAAAAGTATACCGATACTAGAAGTTCACTTACATAAATTGTACACAGGATAATATAGATAATATACTATATAGGATAATTACTAATTATAAACTAATCTATATTAAATTAAGCACTCATGTCTTACTAAATCTTTAGTTACTCAAAAGGTTACGATAATATATTTAGGAATAGTGCACAATGTATTATACAAAACTAATGAAAGTCCCAATTACTTTACAAAAAACTAAATTTAACAATGTAAGAATTCTATTAGAATTCTACATAAACAGAAAATATTACAAGAAATATATACCAAATATCCACAGAGTTATAACATAATCTTACAATTCAAACCAATAAATATATATATAATTATAAAAACCAATTTAAGTGAACGAAAAAATTGTTACGTAATACACTCTACATGTCACATATTGCTTAATCAACTTAATATATGTACTGTATACTTAATACTATAATCAACTATATCATCAATCAATACACTTTCCCATCCGAATGGAAATGTAAATAAATAAATGTCATGAATGAAAATATATTTTTTTAACAAGAAACATTAATCAAACTAAAATAAGAAAGACCATGTATTGAAAATAGTATATTTTACGATAAAAAACATGCATAACAAACATGTTTTGCAATAGTAAGGTTAAAAAGAAAAACGAAAAAATAGTCAAGAAGTTTACAAACCAAAATTAAGTTGTCTAACCATACGAGTTTATGAATAGGTCTCACCAAAATGTCGGAGACTGTCTATAATTTAAGAATTAATATTTAAGAATTAATAAAATATAAATAAATTCTGTACAAATATAATATATACGAATTAACATTTACTGTTTAATGCTTATCACTAATTTTTAGATCAATAATTCTTTCGTTTTTGTAAAGATTGACAAATAAGTATGTGTGTGTGTATTGCTTGTATTGTATGTATGTCCTGTGTTTTTATTGTTATGTAATTGGAATATAATATGCATGGTAACACATTTTTTTATATGTATTATTTAAATTTATGTAGTTACGTATGAATAAAATTAACACTTCTTTATTAAATATCTAGTATAAATATACATACAAATGACCTTAAATATATTATATATTCCTACCTGTTATATACGTAATTATTTCTCATATTAAATATTATTTATTTCTAATAGCTTGGTTCTACTTGCCGCCATCCGACATCCAAAAAATTTCCACTTACACGGGCATCCCGGCATCCTGGGTGTATAAGAGCACCCGGCATTTTGGATGGGCATCCCAGATGGCCATTCAGGATACTCGTGTAAGTGGGGCTTTAGACCTCTCAGTGGCATTCGAAAGGCAACATCTACCAGAAAAACTCCAAAAGCAAGTACGAATCCAAGGAAATGCACTCAAATTGCTGACATCCAACTTCGACTATATAGAAGACAAAGGTGAAAAGATAAGACAGTTACATCACAGAACGTCACGTTGATTATGGCGTGCCGCAAGATATAGCGTCATGGTACCGCTCCTTTCACCTTATGTTATACGTGCTGGATTGTGACACCCAGATAAGCGGAGAAGATATTGAATAAGGATTAGTGCAATTCGCTGACGACACAACAATTTTTTTTATAGATTAAGACTGATTTAATAGCCACAAACAAGCTAAATATGGCACTAAAAGCGTTTTGATCAATATGCACCAGCAAATAAACTGGCAATTCAACCAAGTAAAACTCAGTAATTACTCAGATACGTGGGACTCATCAAAAACGAGCATATGGATCACAAGATGACAGGTGGCAGGGTCATACCTTACGCAGAGACCATAAAGTTTTATGAATGTTTCATCTCTATAATGGCTTTCTCATTGCGAGAAGGTATAATAAGTAAACAGAGTTTTTGGCATAGTGAAATCAGCCCACCGAGTTGCACAGTATAATCTTCCTCAGCGTGTAATAACGAACTTCTTGCAAAATCATTGGCTACTCCACATCTTATGTACTGTCAAACAGTACTAGATGACTCTTTACAAGAAGCAAAGGTCTCCTCAATCGGGCCTGGTTATAAAGCTGTTGCAAGCACACCTGCTGGTAAGGACAGAAGTGTGTGTGCAATGGTACAGTGCTGAGCTGGTCAACACTTAAGGCTATTCGCAAAAAGTGCCCGAAGGAGTCTGCTCAAAAATTTCTGAAAGACTGGATATCTTGTGGCGATCTGCGTCACATGTTATCGACAACAACAACAGCAGCAAATTCGATCGCACGAAGCTTGAATGTCAAGAAGCACGACAATGATGCAACGTTGCAATTCAGCGATGTAATTGACAGCATTTGGCGGGAAAAAATTGGTACTAGGCACCAAAGGTTATAAATTATTCGTGTTGTTTCGTGTCTAGGACAATCCTGTGTACACCATTAAATTTTTATTTTATTTGTATTAACTTTTAAAACTCTGATTATATAACTACTATGTAAGAATATGTAACTATGTATATGTATGTAAGTAACCATATTTAAATATAATTTTGTAACTACCTCACAACTCCGTTCCTACACCGCACTACACATTGGTGTAAGCAGTGGAAGAAATATATATACAATAATTATGCTCTTTTAATTAATCAATTTATTTTAAATACAACGATTTTGATTATCAATCCAATAAGGGCAGTGCATTTCTTAGGTCACTGAATTACCCGCTTAGTTCATCTTTAGTTTCAATTCTAAATATATTCTCTGTTAATCGTTATTATTAATAACTAAAATTATATTTCACATATTCTTTAGTAAGTATTAAAGTACATAGACTATTCAATTATACTACATAGCATATATATATATACTAAAATTTACATACATAGTCATTTTTTTGAATTGCTTGAATCAACACTGAATATTTGATATTATTCAATTGAAAGAGATTTTTATTTAAATTTAGCTATATATTCTGTAGATGTGTACCAATATTATGATATAATACCTAATGTTATTAATTTTGGTTGTTATGATTACTTAATTTAGCATTTAATAGTTGTATATATTCAATTGTGTTTATTAATGGAAGTGTAATTATTTATTAATTCCATAATATAAATCTATTGCATATGAAAAATAATGATAAGGATAAATTATGAATGGTTTCATAAAACAACTTTGATTAATTAATATGCAAAGTCTTATTCTACAATAAAATATTTTCACTAATCCATAAATTGAGGAAATATATTTTTTATTTATAAATAGATTACAATTCTCAGATTATCAATACACTATGTATATAATTTCATTGAAATTACCAGGATTTTCTCAAAATGGATATATTATTTTTATAAATTCAATATTAAAACTTAATATAGACAATTTTTAATGTATTGGACATATTTATTATTATTTCTTAATGTATAAAATTCTATTATCTATAATTCAAAAAGACTAGAATTCTTCAAGACAGACAAAATATGAATTATAATTATTAATACAGTCTACTTCAGACTACTGCCTAATCAGAACACAAATTAAATCTCAAATTTTTTACCTATTAATACAATATTTAAAAAAATAGCTAATTGGATTGCTGGCTAATATGAATTATAAACAGAATATGTAGAATGGTCCCTATACCTACAATGTTTTTTTTTCATGGCTAATCAGAACAGCCCATCTAGCCCATCCTACCTTCATTTGAGGATTATATATAAATCTGTGGACATAATTTTCTGTAATCTAACCTAAACCAGCAAATTATTGACATGTACCTATAGGATGGGCTAATAGCTAATTGCATTACCTATTAATTGAATCATCATGTTTGTATCATATATTCAAATAATTGTGACTGATGCTACTGTGAGCATCATTATGTATACAACTATATACAAATCATAATCCATACTTTATATTGTATAATTTGGATTGATGCCATCACAAGGAAGTGTCATTTTTTAATAAATAAGACTGCTAAAAGCTTGCCTCATAATAGATTTATTAAGTTTAAATACAAATATATATAGTTAAACCAATCTAATTCCTGATTAATTAAAAGAATTATAAAGTTAAAAGTTGTTTTTCAAAAAAATAGATTTTCTATTATATTACTGGTTAATTAATAAAAAATCATTACATTTAATTTTGGTCAACAATCATAAGTTTAACTTATACTATTAAAAATTGATTTTTGTCTAATTGGAATAAAAATGCATTTATTTTACCTGTTTCAATTAGCCAGAGTAGACTGATGTTGCTTTGAAAATATAGATATACTCTGATGTTTATAATTTTAGTAAAATCAATTTATATAGATATTATTAATATGGCCAGGGCCAAAAGGGGGCCAGCCTTCATTCCATCTCTTTCATATACCAGATATTTTAGCCTTCTGTTATTATTTTATATATAAAATTAAATTTTTGACTTTACACCAGATACATCCAAGGTATCTGCAACTTGAAAATTCCTGGGAAATTTTAATATGTCTGGAATATCATGAAATTCAGTTGTATACCTCAAAAAATTCCTCTCATAAAGCCTAAAAACCATTAAAATTAACCTATAAAGCTATGTTTTTTATTAAATGAAACTCCTTTTAAAGTTTTTTTTTACTGTTTATGGGGAATTGAGCAGTAAACAATGAAATTTAATATTTAATTTATTTTAAGTCATATTGCTCCTTAAAAGAGAACAAATTAGGCAATTTATTTACTGATTTTGTGCAGATACCTTGTATAACCCCAGGGCTACATGGAATGTAAACTGAAAGGGTGTCTACCTAGGATAATTTCCAAAAAAATCCTTTTAAAATAGTTAATATAAAAAAACTGATAAATATTGCCAAACACAAAAATTATTATTTGAATAAACATAGAAAAGTGCTCACATCATTCAAAATAAAAAACATTATTTATTTTATACATTATAATTGTGTTCTTTAGAGCTCTTTAATTGCACTTTTCAAACAGGAAAGTTACCATTTGAAGTAGTCTATAGTATGCAGCCATAGAGACAGGTCCAGATATGTGGGATCGGGCAGCTCAAGCCCCACACCCTTTTTTCATGCCACATATGTTGGTTTGGAGTAATTTAACAAATGGCTAACTTCAGTTTAGAGATTTACAGCATTAATTATAACAGAGTATAACCTCAAAAGAGCATTACTCACATAAGGCATAGATGGTTTTCACTGTCTTCCTCACTGTAAATTTTGTAAAATAATATATTATACCAGTTCATTAAAAAAAAAAAATTAATAACATATTAGTAATCTGTTCTTTCATATTTATATATACAAATAGTGATTATTAACAATATTATGAAACAACCCTTGAAAATTGCTTCAATTTCTCATGAATTTTAAATTGGATAAAATTAATTTGTGCCACAATCCATTTTTCTTTGGAATAGTAATCATTAATTAAACTTTTCCTTTGTACACTATAATCAAACTGTTATAAGCTACTTTACCTGCTGAACAGTAAAGTACGCAGGTATTTTGATCTTGTATGTGTATACTGATATCAATATGTTTTTGTTTATATTTTTCTGTTATTGTACATAATTCCAATTCTTGGCAATAAAGTCTTATCTTATGTGGATAGGTACCCTGTCAGCAGGCTTACATACAAATTTTTTATTTTTTTTGTTCTATAAATTAAATTGATGAATTATAATTATCAAGTTTGACAAATAATTTATAAATGATGCTAAATTATAAATTGATTTTTTTTAATGATTTAAATCTGTAGTCCTCTCCACCCACATTTATGATTAATAAAATTCATCACTATTTTTAAATGGATATATGTGTTATCAGGGTTCTTACACAATCTTGAATTTGAAATTTAAAATTCAAGACTTTTCTTTTCAAGATGTGTATGAACAAATTTATATGTCTATCAAATGATTTTAAAATCAGTTTATAAAAATGATTATGTATAAGGTGAGATGTTGGTCAAACTGTTCTCAATTGCATTCCCACTTTATAAGGTTTAAGTAAAAGTTTCATTTAACAATCATAACATAATTAAGCAAAGATTAGAAGCAAAGATTCATAACTATAATAGAAAAATAAATAAGTTAATTGCTTCTAGTGTATTGTTATATATACAGACTACTCCGGCTAATTGGAACTACATGCTAATCAGAACACAAATTAAATCCACATATTTTTTTGCATATTTCTACATTATTAGAATAAATGGGTAATCAGACACCAGCTAATGTGAATTGTGAACAGATTTTTTGTATTGTATTGTGAACTAAAAAATTTGTGTTTATACCTATCAATATATTTTACATTTTCTAATCAGAACAGCTCATTTATATATATAAATATATTCATACCTTTATTTGGGGAATATAAATAAACCTGAGGACATGTCCTGTAATCTAAACAATGACATGTATAGGGTGAGTCTGAGAACATTAAGCAGGATAGTAGATTGCATCATTGGGTTTGCATCATCCTACCAAATAATGGTACCCATTTATATTGTATGTATAATTGATTGTATATTGGTTCTGGTTTGTCCAATAATAAATACATATAATGAATAGGCAGAAAATTTGTACCAGAGTAGACTGTAATTTGAATTTAGTTTGATTATGGATATTACATTTTGGTTGCATTGATCAATTTATATCCTAATTACATATATTGGTTAACTTTAGATTCATTGATTTTAAAATGCTGTATTAGTTTAACAATACATTTTAAAATTTTATCCAGATGAATCAAGGATTAAAGTAAATGAGTCACACATCAATATATAAATAATTACTTCTAATCATGTGTTAAATTGTATTAATTATTTTTGGCCTTGGAATTGAAATTTAATTAATTATTTTGTTCTGATTACTTTGTATTACAGATTACCCAATTAATCATGTTTGCAATATCATATTTAAATATATAAATTTTATTCATTCTAAAGACAAAATTTAATAATATTTTAATTAATTTGGACAAATAGAAATATGTATTGTTAGACTAATACACTATTTTTATCAATGAATTATAAAAGAAAAGTACATATTAATATTTAGGTTCATTACAGGATTTTTTAAATTTATACAAATTAATATAAAATTGTTCATTGATGTAAAAATGTATTCATAAATGAGTTCTAACATTCAAATGTTTAGTTAGTGTTAGTATAAATAAATAAATATATAAATATATTTAGGCTTAATATATCTTTTCAAATATTATAATATGGGTTAGAGTTTGGGTTAATATAAGCCTATGGTAATAGACAATTAGCTCTCACTAGCTAAGTCTATGCTCTATGGCTATATAGGATACTTGAAATTTGGGTAGTTTTTGTAAATCTAAAACTCGAGAAATATTTAAGAAATAATCACAAATCCTCCAATAAATGCCCCATATACACAAATATTGTGTATATTATAAGCTATTATTAACATCCACGATAAGGAGAGACTATATAAATTAAGGGTTTGAAAAAGTCCATTATTTTGCTTGACATATTTTTGGACAGCCCTATAGCTGATTTTTATATTTATTTCAAGTTTTAGTAAGTGATGATTCCATTATAATCTAATGTATCGAAAAGTACTAAATTGTGGTACTATAATACATGCATATTTATTGTACAATTGCATTGATAACTTGCCCCTCACACTATACAATTAAAATAAATGTATTAATTTTCATTAATTTTTTTAATTCTCACAATCCTATCCTATACAAAAAAATGATTATGAAAATATTTGTGTGGCAGCTTCCAGACCTCTTCTCCTGCCTATGTCCTTTATATACATAAATATTTATTTTTTACTAATTGATCCTTTCTATTTTAAAATATATATTTTTTATCAAAATAAATATAAATACTCACTTCATTAGTAAGAAAAAACCTTTTTTGTAAAAATAGGTAACTTAGGTATATACATATATACATGTATACACATATACAGCATACCTACTTTTTGGCATAAAGGAATAGGTAATGTCATTAAGAATTTTTATAAAAACTAACAAACATGCTGGGAGGTACACCTTGTACCCCAGCAGTTGTAAATGTGAGTAAATTGTACAAGCCTTGCCAAAATTATACCAATGTATTTTTCTGGCCAAACTAATTTTAAGATGAAGAACAATGTACTCAGAGATGTTAGAGTGTTTTAAACATTGGACTTCGAAAATATAAGCAGTGTTTGAACATGGGTTGGGGTACTCCTGTACCCCACAGTTATTACAGGGTTAACAGAGAATATATATTTTCCTTAATACATGATTAGACAATTGGATCATAATGTCAGACAAAAATGGATATGTCAGTTTAAAATTGAAAAATATTTTACACATTTGATCGAATTGTCAGGTAGATATATGTATTGGTATATTAAGATATAAAAGTTACTTATAATATTCAAATTAATCAAATGTTCATGTTGGTACACTGGTTTCAGATTTCAATTATAGTAGATGGTTTCAGATTTCAATTTGACCATGTACTTTTCATATTCCAAAACACTGGCTTCATTTTATAAAATTGCATGCAGGCTCATTTCAGTGTACCCCCAACATTGTTTGCAGTTGTATGAATTTTAACATACTCCCCTTTAGTACAATTACAATTTATTTCATATGATTTTCTCATATCCCTTGAATTTATTGGATCTAAATTACACTGTGTAATCTACAAAACCCACTATAGGAGTATAGCTAAATTATAATTTTATTTATGATTTATATAATATTTTGTATAGACAGTCTAGAGAATCTACCCTAGGATATTCATATAATAAAATACATAATGCATATACTGAGTCAAATGACCTGAAAATTTTTACAAACAATCTTTAAACTGTCTTTGGAAAAGTCTGGAATTTTATTTTAGAAATGACATATGAACCATGGTTACATAATAAAGTATAGCAGAGTATGTTATATTCAGGGAATAGTATTTTAAATAGTATTTTAGCCAGGACTATGAATTATATCCAAGAACATTACAACAGGAATATTGTATCAGAAAAAATTTACTTTTGAAACAAAAATAATATCAATTTCTTTTATATATATGTATAATATTTTATATCATATGGAGGATTTTGAATTGTTCAAATGAACATTTTACTTGTAACATACTATTTAGGAATAATATGAAAATAAAAAATAAAAATATTACAATTACAATATATCTATAAACAAAACGGTATACACATATGAAATATAGTATATTGAACCTCTGTCACTTTATTATCACCTTTCAAGAAAGATGAGTTTTACCTATATAGATAAATGCTACCAATTATTCGAGAGGTCCTCTGTAAATTATTTTATAACATACAAACTTGAGTGTTAACACAAACATTCTGTAAGCACACTATTTTCAAATTATAAATCATTTTATTATTTAGTGATTTGGTTGTGAAAAGAGTGAGCATTTTTTATTTTTGAATATTTTAGAAAACAATTTTTTTTGATTATGGTATTTTCTAATACATATACTTTTATCTTTATCTATTGCTGTCTATTTCAACCATAAAGAATTGTTTACCCTGTGAGATATATACATATTGATTGATAATGTACAAAAACTAGTCTTAAAGAATAAAAAATTGTTAGTAAGAAAAAGTAGTAAGTATCACTGATAGAAAACATCTAAAATTTTGAACACAGTATATTTATAAAATGTTTAGTTATTTAATTTATATTTTCCTTCAACTTTTTAAATTAAATTATAGATATACAATGTTGTATATGTAATCAAATAAAGTGATCGCATAATCAAATAATAATCAACTCAGTATCTCTTACATCGTTTTACAAAGAATAATATCCTTCCTTAAATAAATAAATAAACAAACAACAACTTAATCGATTTATGTACCTACACAAAAATATGATGAAAAACATTTTTAAAAAAATACAAAATTATAGAAAATATATAAATTATTTTAATCAATGCATTGGCATATTAATTTTTACATTTTGATGTCACATAGCATAAACATGATTGTTTTGTTAATTAATAAAATTATTTTGTACCTTAACTTCAACTATTTGGTTGCTTGAGTTAGTTTCTAGAACCTATACATCTGTTACCTACCAATCAGCTTGAAATCAGATTTAGAACTTGCTAATGAATCTGTACAGGTATATAATATATTATAGTGTTATTAGTTGTGAATGCACCTTGTTTTAAATATGTGAATAATTATTAACTAATTGTGAATAATTAATATTATTAAATGTTGATATCTTAAAATTAAACATTAATTATTACATAATTACCTTGTAAATGGGACTTTATCATCCCCTTGTAAACATTACAAAGGGAACCATTGCCTCCACTACTTCAGAGTCCAACAGTATTTCATTCCAAGGGACTTATTCCAGTTCAATGAAAGGCCAACACAATTTTTATAAATGAGTCTGTACCACTTTAATAATGAAACACACCAATTGAAGAAAGAAGATGTAGCCCTAGCAGAGATAAGGGCCTCCAGAACAGTGGAATCTTCAAATCAGTCATTATTTAAAGTTTCAAACACATTAGGTGGAAAATAAATTGGAGGAAGAGACACTTAGAAGGATCTTACTAATAATTATTTTAATCATTACATAAAACTTTTATTTCCATTTAACATTCCATTTTTACAGTAAACTTTTATATTTAAGTTCAGTGTTATGAAATGTTCAGTACTACTTAACTTGAATATAATTACTAAGTAGTATCATTATTATTTATACCTGAATTTGAGATTTACAAAGAACTTTATACTTACTTCAATCTTCACAGGCTAAATGGACATTCAGAAAAAGCTGGTGTCCGATTAGGACAATTTTTGGTTGAAGGAATGTGTTGTTATATTCTAATTACTGTGTTCTATTTTCATCTTTAAATAATATTTTTAAAAAATTCTAGTTTAGTTTTATGTGAAATTTTTTTGATAATAGTTAATTTATTAACAGAATGTTTTATCAAAAGTTGTGTATTCTGTAAAAAACATAAAAGCATAATAAAGCTGTTTACTTAGCACAACCAAGTAACCAGATTCTAATTTAAATCTTTGGGGTAGTCCTTGTTTATACAGTTTAGACTAAGTATTTTGTTTTTATATGATAAATTATGAATCATTAATATATCCTTTGTTCAAAGTAAATTATTCAATGCATGTTTAATGGTTTATAATTATACAGGAAACAATCGATTTTCTATATAAAATAGTTATGCTGTATATTATTCCTCTAATAACTTAATTTTTATTTTTGTACTTTTACATGCAAACTAAGTTCAATAATCAACATTTTCAAAACAAGACATTACCTAACTGCAAATATGGACTTGCATAGAAATGTTGATACTTTTCTACACCCACTTCCACTCTTGTTTTAGTAATTATTTGTTTTGAAAAAACTGGATATTTGCTTATTCATACACTCTTATTTTCTATGAAACACAATTTGGATAGGTATATTTTGTAAGTAAAATAAAAAGGTAAAAATTACATTTAATTAATGCTGTATGTGTATTTTAATATGTTGCCATCAACCAGTAGTGATAAGCTTCAGTATACATGCATCACTACAATATATAGTTGGTAAAGAATCTTCAATCAGTTTAGTATTCTTAATAATATATATTATATATTTAGTTTGTCAACCTCTATCACTAGTTAATTGTTATACAATCCTTTGAATTTAAATATTTGGTGGAGACCCATTCAATAACTTTTGGATGCTCCTTTGCTTTCACTTTGCTAAAAATTTCAATTCAAAGTCAGATATTTTTCACACTTTATATAATAACAATTTGTGTTAATAATATAGAGATGTATATATTCATTCTTTGTAACTAATAATTAATGTAATACTAATGTATAAAATGCTTTTACAGCACATACATATTTTTAAAAGTAACACCCAGAGTAACATTTTTTAATACTTATATTGTAATGTACTCGACTGAAAAATGCCAAACTGTCTAATTGAACATTCATTTCAAATTAAAGCACCCCATTCTGTCATAATCTAACAATCTGTTAGGTATTTCCTACTAGTTAAGTTGCTCTAGAATTACATTTTTCGGATTCTAGTTTAAATGTTCAATTAATACACATCATTTCTTGTGGTTTTCTTTGGTTTATAAGTAGGTACCTATAACTGGATAATGTTTACCAAATGATTATTAACTATTTATGGATTATATAAAAAAATTAAAAATTGTGTGATCTTGTTGTAGTCTGAATAGATAGCATATATTTTGAATAAGTATATATATATATATAAGAAGTACTCATTATATAATAAATAACATCCAAATAAATATATTGATTTATATGCGAATTTGAGTAATAAATATTTTCATAAAAAATTAAAAAATTGTTAGGCCTATAACCATTTTTCTAATTGTCATATTTTTTACAATTTAATATATTATTAAAATTTTATGTTTTATTTAATTTGTATTTTTATAGATTGATATCTACACGTGTTTACTTATTCACTCTTATTTGTGGTGAGTTTAAATATATATTTTACAATTGTATTTTTTTATAATGTATTTTGTATACATAATATAGAGAAATTACATGAAATTTTAGTATTAATTATTCCAAAAAAAAAAATTATTTTCAACTTCAAATTTATACATTTTCATTATTTCGTAATATATTTGTTAAAATTTTCGAATTTGTGACTTCAAAACCTATTAAATTATCTCATTAATTATTATTTTTAAAATTGAAAACATAAAAGTATAAGTTAACGGTGTGATTTGTATGTATTTTATAGGTTACATATTAGCTTATGACTGATAAGTGTCTGATTTCGGTATCACCTAAAATAATTAAAAACCCTACTGGGAAATCGTTTTTGTAAAAAATATTATTTGTATATGTTAATCAAATTAAGCTTACATTTTATGTTTTTTACGATTTTCAAATATATATTTTAGAAATCAAAAATAAGTGAAATATTAAATAAAAATTATGTTTTTATAGCCACTGATTTTAGATTTTCGTACATATTCAATAATTAAAACTTAAAAATTTAATTATTTCTGAAATTTGTGTTTTTATAAAAAATAAAAAATTCTTAAATACTATATTAATTCTAAATTTTATCCGTTTTGTTTGTATACATAATTAAAAACTAAATTATATATTGAATTGTATTGAAAGCGAAAATATATTAATATCTCAAAAATTATTTTATTTTATTAAAAAAATGTTTGTATGTTAATCGTTAGTATACTTTAAGTTTGAAATTAAAAATAAAATTTCCTAATACGCATTTCATAATTTGATTTTTTTGTTTTCAGTTTGTCTATAATTATTGTTTTATCACATCAATTGTTAATTCTCTCTTCCTGGCTTTCATAGAACCAATTGGAAACCTTGATGATATAGGTCATTTATTTGGCGCTTAGTTTTATACGGTTTCGATTTTAAAGTTTTTTGGATGTTAGTTTAAATTATATTACGTTTTCTATTTATTTTTTAATATACGTATTATACAAGTATTTTTTTCATTTAATAAACCCATTTTTCGATATTTGAAATTATTCTAATGATTATTTTTCATATGAATTGATTAATTATAATTAAACTTCCAATTGCTTACTATTAATGTCATTTTGAAGAAAAAACAAATTCTTTTGTACCAGATGATTTCTATGTTATAAATGTGATATAATTCTTAAAAAGTTTCACTTTTACAAAAAATTGTATTTTACATTAGTTTTTACAAAATATGAAATCATTTTAAGTAAAATAATTCAAGTGCTTCTCTTTTGGTATAAACATAATTTTGTGCTATACATGTTGTATGTTACTTATGTATAACAACCTATTGATTTTTAAATCTTTCCAAATTCTAGAAACATTTTCTGTAAATTAAGAAAGATCTCACAAAGAAAGGGTAAATTTTTTAAATATATACAATTATGGACATAGATCATATTTTTTTATATGTATAAATATGTTACACTTAACCCACTATATTATTACTGTTAAAAAATAAACATGTATAGAATATGGGATAAAACAATTATTTATTAAACATTATATTATATTTAATATTGCCAAAAATATTTCTTTAATAATATTTATCTTTTTATATATGTGTATGCATTTTACCTTTTGTTGTGTGCATTTTACCAATCTGTGCTTATTGTTAATATTTGCTGCACAAATTACCAATTTGCAATTAGCTCAACAATTTACATTTTATTTTTGTGAATTCAACTGCTTCATGTTGAATTAAAAATATTATTTCTGTTACAAATAATAACTAATATATATATATATATTTTTTTTTATTAAATAAATTACAAATCAATTCACTGTGGTGAATTTGACTGCTTTATATTCTATAATTCTATTAAAAATGATTCAATAATTTTTTTAAATTTTACTGAATTAATTGATAATTTATGCAACAAATATTAATAATATGTGAAGATTAGTAAAATGCACCCAACATATACATTCTTAGTGAATTAAAATTTTATGATGAATTTGACTGCTTTATATTCTATAATTCTATTAAAAATAATTCAAATATTTTTTTTTAATTTTTCTAAATCTGTTACTGAATTCATTGGTAATTTGTGCAGCAAATACTAGTAAAAAGTGATTACTATAATTAATACAAAGCTTAAAAAAATCCTATTTCTAAGCCTGAGATGCAGTGGAGCCGGTTCTACCACACCTTATCCATGTTTCTGATTGAAGGTGTGGTAAACTCACCTCCACTGGATCTGAGGCTTAGAAATAAAATTGTTTTTATAGATTTTACAATTTTTTTCTGGCTTAATTCTCACTTTTCCATTGAAAAATGACTGTGAAAAATATATGTAATAAATTTGTAACAAATAAGTAATCACATTTGTTAGCTGATAATGATAAACTAAAAAGAAAAATAGAAAAATCATGGGTATAAATGTTTTCCTTTCTTTTTTTTCAGCATCATTGAGTGTAATGTAAGCAGTTGCCTTCACATGCCTTTGCTTTAGCAATCCCATTACTTCTAATACCTTCTTTTCAGGCTGAGACTATGGTCTTACAATTTCTTTATTAGATTTTTCATATGATTGCAAAAGGCCAAGAAGTTCTTCATATGATTTAAGTTTCTGTCCAACTTCCATGACCTCATGTCTTTACTAAATGAATATGAGTGCTAACTATATGATGTCTAGTATAAGTTGAGTCAAATATCTTATACAATACTTGTTTAATTCAACTAATCTTGTACTGTATGCAGACTTATTTTCCAGGGATGGGAATCTTCAGCAGATTTAGGGCCAAATTTTCATTATTTTTTATGGGGCCCCAAATTTTTTTTGACTTCTGTAGATTTTTTAAACTGCTATTCCCATCCCTCAATCTCTCATTCTAGAAATGTTAATTATCTAGGTTTAACTAAGATTAATCAATATTAGTTCAGTTCAGGGTAGCCTCCCATCCTCAAAATTCCTTGAAAATCCTTGAATTCTTTAAAGTGTCCTCAATTGACTTGGAATGTCCTCTAAATTTGCATTGTGTCCTCATTTTTTAAAAATTATTATTAATTTTTAACAATTTTTTAATGTTAAAATTAATTGTTACCAAAAAAAAAAAT
Source organism: Vannuccia rotundouncinata (assembly GCA_034780395.1). Taxonomy (NCBI): domain Eukaryota; kingdom Metazoa; phylum Platyhelminthes; order Proseriata; family Coelogynoporidae; genus Vannuccia; species Vannuccia rotundouncinata. Next base: position 19,997 of record JAUZNC010060340.1, on the reverse strand, counting down.
TGTGCTCTGAAAAAATGTATTTAGTTATATTACTATCTATTTTATATTACAGGTGCAATGCAATGAGTAATATTTTTTAATTACAAAAAATAACCTCAATTTTTTTGCTTCGCTTGCTCGTGAGGTGTCCCAGGGGTTTAATAGATTTTCCTGAAATTATTTTAAATGTTACTAAAGATGCACACACGTGATATATTGCTAATCTTGAGGAGAAACAATCTGCCAAGGTAACAATGCTCAGTCATGAAGAAATCTTAAAAAGTGAAAGTCCCATGCTCTGATAGAGTTGAAAGAAATGAAGATGAGGGCAACTGTGGAACTGGAGGCAGCAACAAAACAATGCAAGCTTATCCAAGAGGGACTGTTCTAGAAACATCTTCACAACATAAACATTTATATGCTGTGTTAACATTATCTCCATTAATTAATAAATTTATATCTTATAGTATACCTATAATTGTACATTTTTTCATGTGTCTTATCACCAGCATATTAAAATTAAAAATTTTGAAATTTTGAAAAATTGTTTGTCTTGACTATAGTATTTATAACATTATGATTTTATGTCCTCATATTTTTATTTAAAAAATGATCTGTCCTCAAAGTTTGTGTAGAAAAAACATGGCCACCCTGTCAGTTATAATACAGGAGATAATTGTCCAATTATCATATACATAGAGGGATTAAGCCAGGTACTTACTTGGATCTCACAAAATTGGCAAACTGTGCACTCAGATGTATATCACCTGCCTACAGAAAAGTGTTAAATTTATTTAATTTAGTAAATACTCTTTAAATTTTTGAAAATTAGTGAGTCTTTGAAAATTCATGGCATTTATAATTTCTGTCATTATTAGTTTGAAATCATTTTATGGACAATGCCATTTAAAGTATAATATATTTTTTGTAAAATCCATTCTTTTTGTCATTACTCTTGTTTTAGTCATGATATTTCTTTAAAAAAATATTTTATTTTAAAGCAGTAAGCTTGATGCATTCAAATTTATTTAGATAAGTATTGTATTTGGTATAAATCTAGAAAAGTTGAGTGTCAGTCTAATAACTAATGTGGATTTCGACCTTTCCTATAGATCACCATCTTTTTTACACAGTTAATATTCCAAGCTTTAAAAAAATTTAACATGTAAAATTATACACCATTAGATATATAATTGTTCAAAAAAATGTCAGTCAATTTGAAAGGAATGTAAGTATAATACATTAATTAATCATTATATAATTATGATACTAATGAATTATTGATGGATAAATGTCTAGATTTCATTTTAAATACATCTAAGCAATGGTACAGAGATGTTAATGTATAAGGTAGGCAATGTTGACCACAATTTGTTATCAGACCAATGAATCTTTCTGATTCATTTTAGAGATTAGAAATAATATTGTATGATTGATGATTAAATAGACACAATAATCATACTTACTTTTTTTTGTAAGTACATATACCTTAAGGTATTCATTCATTATACCACAACATGTAATCAGACTGACAATTCATAAATGAAAAATCAATAAATGAGTATATTTGGTCTGCTTTTAAAATACATATTCACAATCTACATATTTATAAAAAAAGCCTTATATGATGACTTTTAATGAAAATATCCTTATATACATAAAAAATGGAAACATATTCATTTTAAAATGGAATTGCCCTTATATTTTCATAAACTTAATCACATAGAGAAATTGTTTACATCACTTTCAATATTTATTGTGGGTTTACATTTTATATGCTTGTTGTATCAGTGTTGTGTAGTATTTAAACATATAGCATAAATCATAACATAATTATTTTTTTTGCAATCTAAGTAAGTGCTCGGATTTTTTAATGAAACTTTAAATTTGTCTTTAAATTACTTTTAAAAGCAGGCCTCCCACTAAGCCTAAATAACAAAAAATACATTTAGAAATTAAAACATATAAAAATAAAATTTATTTACAATAAATAATTTTTGTATTTACTTAATTATGATTCCAGGATGGTATTTCCCTAAAAAAGTCAGATCTGTAATTTTATATTATGTTAGAAATATTTTTACAATCCATTTTATATATCACAGTAAAAATTTATTAACGTATAAACAAATTTTTTACAGTTAATGTAAGAGTTTTGAAGATATAGACACCATCTGTAATGCACTTTTTATGGTGTTAAATGGTAATAGAACAATTTGGCCCATAAGGATGACTCAGCCCAAAGAATAAAATATAATTTGTTAATGTTATAAAGACAATCATAAAATTAAAAGTTAAAACACTTGAAAATTCAAAACATTCCATTAGACTCCTATGCAGATTTATATACAGGTATATCTACTACTTTCGACCTTTTATGTGACCAACTTACTTGTATATAAGTAAATTTTGGCATGTTTAGGTGAGATTATATAATTACTGTATCTTAAAAGATTTTGTTCAAAATTAGTACCTATAGAAATATAATAAATATAATATAAAACTTATACAAACAATATGTATATATAGGTGAACATTTACTAAAATAATGGGCATACTTAGGCCCTTTTTGAGTTGGAAATATTCTACTATCTTGACAAGTCAAACATGCATATTAAATTCTAAAATTAGGCTTATTATCTATTTTTATTGGTTAGTAGCTTGACCTATTGAAATAAAATAAGTTGGTTTTGAGGAACTTAGTTTTTGTCTTTTCTATTCAGGTTGGTCATAATAATTAATTTTTTACATACATTTTTAGTGCTGTTTAAATTTTCCTCAATATAATAATTATCAAATAAAATATAATTAACATAAAATGTATTTAATAATAAATGTAAAATATAAGAACACACTGTGATAAAATTATCTTCTAATAAAAACAATACAATCCAGATTAAATTTTGAAACAAAAATAGTAATATGTTGTTTTAACTAATTATGTCTTCTTTTGTTATAAGAAATTTTTTAATAAAATTTAAACTTATTTTAAATGCAACACAAATTATATAATAACATTTTTTTATCAATTAATATAAATGTAATTTACTATGAGAGTTTGTAATAAACAACATTTTAAATGTTTAACACTAATAGTAATATGTTTATGAATGTGAAATATTCCAAATATTAATGAAATAATAATGAGTAGAACTTTGTAAACATATTCATTTTACAATGGTCCCTCCCCTCTAATTAATACATAGTTTACAATTTTTACATTATTTTCTCATTAACGCAATCATAAACCCTATATATTTCTAAAATACACTATTTTTGCATTTTTATACAAATATTATAAATTTTGATTTTTTTTTAATTTTCATAGCATTTAAAATTAGTTTTAACTTTAAAAATTTGCTTTTAAAAAAGAAGAAATTATTAGTTGAAATGTCAGATAATTTACAGTTCACATTGCTACCATGATAAAGTTAGGTCTGTTATAATATATTTTACTATAAAATATAACCTCTTTTATAAAATATTTGCATTGCACAATTCAATTTAGAATCAGTGTGCATATATTATATCATAAACAGATGCATGCACCAGATATCAATCAACAGACAACTCACATTGTAGGGTTCTTTACAAATGACTGTAAGCTGAAAAGCCTCATCCCAACGTTGAGCAGATTTAACATTGATTGAAGAATCAGATGAAAGAGAAGAAAGTTATGACAATTATTTTGAAGAAGACCAAAGAGAATTTTGTTTAATGTGCAATGTTATAAGATAAAGAGGTATATATTTAAAGATGATTACAATATAATAACTATGATAATACAATACTATGGTTTACAATACTATGATTATTGGATAAATTATATACTATATATAAATAATATATAAAATTATAGTATTTGGGATAATATATAATTAGTATACAATCATGAACATTTGTCAGAAATATATAAAGAGAAATTGTGAAGATTCTCCACAATAAGCAGATTTTGCATAAGAACAAAGCAAGCATAAAAATGGTCCTTGCTACCAAATTCTAATTAGCCAATAAAATTATTCTAAAGTTCATTACTTTGTCTATCTTTACCAATAGAATTTCAATCTCTATTTTTTGTGTCCATTGCCCAGCAGTAATGAAACTAAAACAGGAGAGATTTGTCCAGTGTCCTATTTAAATTATTTTTTATGTATTTCAGTTAGATCTTTTCTTACAAACACAATTATTCTACTCTAAAGATGTGATCCACATTTGATACACCTCACTAAGTATTGACAGATAATAGACAGCCAGACTTTAAGGCTTATCCAGGAGAGATATCATTTCCTTAAATTTAATGATATCACTAACTGTACAACAAAACTGTTAACTCTGTAACAAACCTTTTTCCAAACTCTGTTTCTCAGTTACTTCTAGACCAACCTCTATATATACATAATATTTTTTTCATTATATTAGCAGTGTTGCCGCTCATTCCGATTTTGTCCCAATTTGAGACTTCTAGGATAAAATTTTTTAAAATTTAATAAAAAATGCTACCCTGAAGGGGTCAAGAGTGGTTAATTTAAAAAATATTATATATAATATTAAATTAATAATTTTATTTACAATTATTTCTCATATTTTCAAATCATACAACAAATCTTAATGCATATATTTTTATATTTAATTTTTAAAACTCTAAATTTTTATAATTATCATTATATAAAAAATTGGAGAAGTTTAATCTTGATACCATCAGAAAATGTGTATGTCTAAAGTGTCTAATTTCTATTGTATTTTTAGACTAGACACCATTCTCATTCACTTTGCTCAATCGTGGTCATTTCAGGGGAGCAGTAGGTGCATGAGCACCCGATTTCCAGCTTTAGGATAGTGGCAACCCTGTATTAGTTTAGTCAATGTATAAAACAAAAATATTGTTGTAGTTTCGTTTAGTATTGTTCTATTGAGTACTATTGATAAACCATTTTTTTTATAAATCTGTTACTGTTGTAATTATGATTAGTTAAGTATCTTTGGAATAAAAACATAATAATCAAATGTTTGAAGGAACATAAAAGATGATTTGAAAAAAAAATCATATTATTAATTATATATTAATATTATACACTAAATATAAAAATAAACAGAATAAAAATACAATCTGAATTGAAATATGAAAAACTCAAGTGAGTTTGATTTATTAGATGTATTGCCAGACATTTTGAGACTACATTTTTTACATAATAATATCTAAGTATAGCATTTTATTTATGGGTGTATGGATTTACAAGAACATAATATACAAATAGAGGTTGTTCCACACATTATTATTTTTTAAATAGTTAGTATTAAATTCTATATATAATGACTCTCTATGAGAGGAAATGTTGAATTAATATTTTATGTAATCAAGTTAATTTTAATATATATTATAGTTATTTACTTCAAGCAGATAATAACAAAAAGTCAATTTCACAATTTTGAACTATCTCTCTGATGTGTAAAATTATGTTTATAATTTCAAAATACTAATATGTGTAGGTTCTCACACAATATAAAAGCAATACCCTACAGTACACATGTAATCTATCTATTTTTATTAACAATAGATTCATCTATGATATTACTAAAAGTTCAAGTTAATATCTGTGAAAAGTTTAATAATTCACATTTTAAAATTCTATGATAGCAATTGAAATTTTCTCCCTTATTTCATTATTATTTTTAATATGAATTGTGACTACAGATTGTGTTAAATCCACCGCTATTGTGAATGATGTACACTCGAAGTCCAGTGTAATGATGGTTCCAGTAATTTCGTTTTGGCATGATTTCCAATCAGGATGACCACCATCAGTAACAACAGAGTTGCAGGAATATACATCAGCCAAGATAGTTCAAGGAGAGTTGCATGTGTGTGCATCAAGATGTTAGCCACAATGATTCTTATAAACCATTAAAATATGCATTAGGTGTCATCAAGCTGTGTATCACACTTTCTGACTCCTGGGCAGTTGACCATCCAAATTGAATGGTGTTTAGAAGATATAGTCGTGGGAATTTTAGATCCATCTGCAAAAACGTTAGGGTTCAAAGCAAATATTCAAAAATGGCTCTATGTGCAATATATAGGTTGTTCTCTAATGCTTGCAACCAAATTTAGTCAGCAAATATTAATTTTATCAAGGAAATTACTTTCTTAAAATACTATGAACCATGCTGAGTTTAAACAACAATCCTATCTGAAATGTGTTTGTGGAGAACAGTTGTTTGGCTAAACAATCAGAATAGAGCTGGATGCAATTTTATAATTATTTTGTAATTAGGTTTAATGGATCATTTTGAGTTTAATGACAAGTGTTCTATTCTTTGATTATTTAACACAGCATTAACTTAGATGGCTTTGTTTGTTGCTTGGAGCATTATAAGCATTATTTAATATTAACTAAAATTTATAATTTTATACATTAGGTACTATTTAATGTAAAATACAAATTTTAATTTAGAAAATGAAGTACCTGTATAAAAAAAAGGAATCATTGGTAAATTTAAAATTAAAACAAAATTTACAATAATAAATTAAGGGATGGGATTCTTTTTAAAAAGGCTTTCCTATTTTTAAGAATGAAATTTTTTTCTCATTTTTTAATGAAGCTTAAATATGCAATACAATATTAAGGGATTGGGATGACATTATAATTGGGTATATTATAATAATTTTATATGGTGATTTCATAGAATACTATCTATAAGAGTTACTTTTAGGGGGCCTTTGTTTGGTTCATTTTGTATATTTTATTGTGGGACCCCATAAAGGATTCATTAAACAATTTTTATTTAGTTTGTTTACAAAAAGTCTCTTTTTGCTACCTATAAAATTTACTTTTACCTTTGAGGCCTTGATGCCCGAGGGAAATAGATTCCTATGAAATATATAACTTACATCCCTAAAAATTATAATATAATATTATATATATATTTATATCTATTGTTTAACATTATAATTATTTAATTTTACAAAGCCCGTTATGCTATATTATTGTGGACCGTTTTTATACTTGATTATATGCAAAAATCCTCTAATAAATTTAATTCCAGAGCTGAGGGTTTTACAACAAAACTAATTCAAAATCTGTGAATTGATTAAATCAAATATTTAACAGTCATTTGCATGTTACTTTTTAGTTTTAATAAAAATGGACTTGCTAACTTGTTATTGAAATTCATTATTTGGTCAATTTAAGATATAATATTCAAAAAGCATTTTATAAGTATTAGTATTTTATTTATATCAATAGTGATTCTTTTAGTATGTGATTCTTCTTTAATAATTATATTCAATTTTAGTAACTTACTTTATATATTTATACATTTTCTTTCAGCTACTTCTAAAAAGTGAAATGAGGACCCGTAGCAAAATTCCGGCATCCAAATCGAAGTCTGTTGCGGGCATATCTATAAAAGTGGAAGATACTTCAAAGGAAACCCAGTAGGTTATTTTATACTAGGAATACTTAACTTTATGTATATATATATGGATTTCAAGGGTTTAATCTATTTATTTGTATCGTAAAGGTATCATTGTAATCCTGTTTCTTTTATTATTGTATGAGTTTAATTAATATTCGTTTCATTTACCTTTTTTATTAAATTTTTATTCAACTTCTGTTTTTATTATGAAACACTCCGGATCCATATTCTATATTTCTTAGAATTATTTTATTACGTTAAAATTCTCAGAATAAGTAACTAACATTTTATATGTATTGTTTAGTAAGGTATTATTTTAATAATAATTGTGTAAAAATGTTATTTTCAATGGTCTATTTGATATAGTGGAAATCTTCTTATACATCGACGATTTAGTCAACGAATACGGATAAAGTATACCTTAGTTGACACAGTTTTATCGTAATGTTCGTTTTATTCGTCTAGCTGTATTTTAATGTTTTATTATTTTAGTTACTTTGTTTTAAAATTTTTGATACAGACCGTTAGTCAAAAATTTTAATATCTCTACTTGCTTTTATTATTTAAGGAATTCTCGTCGAAAATGTAAAACTGATTCTCCTACAAATTCGGCAATCACCAGTGTTCTAAAAGTTAGTTTAACTCGAATTCGTTCAAAGACTTCCACGGACAACAGTACGGTGTCTGATAGTGCCAGTGTCTCATCTGAGCCGGTTAAATCTGATAAGCCAATCTCTGTGACTACTTTGCATAAGAGTTCTTCAAAACCGTCACTGGTAAGCAGTGTTTCTCTCCCAATCACTAAAAGAAATCGACAATGCCCTTTGGCAATCAAAGAAGAGTTAGTCGAGGAAGTGCAAATTGTAACCTCAACCTCTTTACCAACAACACCAAAAACTAGAAGATCTCGTAAGAAAGAAAGTCAAGCTGAAAGCGATACCATCGATGACACCAAACCTAACATTTCCCCTCTGGATAACACTAAGGAGAATGATCCACAGAAACAAAACCATGCATTATATAACAAAAGTGGATCGACAACGGTCAATGATTCACGTGGATATATGTGCCCGGTGCTGAAAGAGGTCTACGAAGAATTGGATAATACCTTTCAAGGAGACAATCTCTCTATCAGAAATGAGTCCAACATTGTGGAAAAGGTGTTCAATGAATACGTTAAAAGCGAAGTTGTAAATGATTCGATGCAAAAGCAGGAGATGTTTCTTTCCAATGTTAATCTCCTTCGTAATGGAATTGAAAAAGCCTGGTTGAACCGACGAGAAGAACGCAGCGAGGCTTTAAGTCGAAGAGCTCTTGGTCGATTACGTCCCAATCCTCGCAGACCCAAATATTTCACTGACATGGTTCCTTCAGGAGCTTCTCGACATGGCAAACGGTCAAGAGATGATATTCTTATTGATACTATGAAACGGTCGAGGATGCCTGGTGTTCCCCGCGATCTTGGAGTAACCTCCTCTGTTCGTCCACGCAGAAAGACTGTCATCTCAAGTGGACAAACAGCCGCTTCCAAAGTGATAGCCCGATCTCGAGCGTGTGTTGTTACCGGAGTTGTACGACGTCCGCGTGGAAGACCGAAGTCTTGTTCTGCTCCCGGTAGTGTGGCCGGCAGTGAAAGTTCCGAAAGTAGGAAAGTTTCGACTCGCTTATCTGTTCGGCTGCGACCCAAGAAGACTATTGGCGTCGGGCTGAGAAGAAAGGGCGAACTATCGAGTTATATCACAAAGCGTTTCTGTTATAACGATGAGACGATCACGGCGAAGGCATATGACCAAAGCAAACGTAAAAGGAAAATTGCTGACAAGGTTACCGATACAGACAGCTCAAAATTATCTAAGAAGTCCAAGATTGATGTTCCCTCTAGCAAATCAACACCTGTAAAGAACGATCGCAACAAAGAATCGCGCGAGAATGAAAAGAACAAGTTTGGAGATAACTCTCACACGATTATTAAGAAGAAATCTAGTGTGATCCAGTCTGAAGAAAAGAAATTTGTCAGCGACAATCGAGAATCTACTAATAAAGTGTCGAATTCTCGGGAAATGAAAAATGAGGAAGGTAAAAGAATTCACGAAAGTCAAAGTAAAGAAGAACAACGTCGTCGATTTCATGATTATCGAAAGAAAATGCCCAAACCTCTTAGCCGTCAATATCTTCAGGCACCTCCTCCACGTCAAGAAAATCAAGTCACTCCACCTAGACCTAAGCTAAATCCCTTTGCCGATAGAAAAGAATTCAATACTATGTTAGAGAAACCTAAAAAGACGGGTCATACAGTTGATGCTAATGAATGGCCACCGCGCAATCGAAAGCTTAGTATTCTGGATCGTCTTATACTTGGTCTTGAGTGTGAGCTGGTTAAAGGAAACGACGAGAAAAGTGTACAAGTCCGTGGTTTAAGCAAACCTCATTTTGACTGTTTACGTGAACGTATTAGAAAATCGGGCTATTTCTTCGGCTATATCCAATATTACCCAGAAGAAGAAAGTCAGAGTGGCCGTGATGAATATGACTGTTGCATTACATCTGACGAATCCAGGAAGCATAGACTGAGTATGGATCGCAACTGTAGCACGAGTCCTAGTACACCTGAAAAGAAAAAATCAGTATTCAGGAAGCAACATGCACCAACAAGCATACCTGCAAACTCGGCTACAACGGCAGCAGCTCAAAAGATTGCAAGAAAGGCCCGCTTCGGTTCAAATAATAGTCCACCAAAATCCGGAGCAGCGAAGCGTAAATTCTACCCCAGAGATGAATCCATGTCACCGGATGACTCAAACTGGCCGAAGGTCACCCAGGCGGACAGTGAAAGTGATCGAGATGATGATGATACACTTTATCCCAATGATGAACAATCAGCGCCTGGCAACAAGATTAAACGGCTTCAACAACTTCAGACTCAGTCCCCGAATCGATCGCATATTTCACAAGAGAGCGAGTCACCAGAGTACCCTACCGGAGAATTCTCCTCCCCTGAGGAAGTAAGTCATCGGCTCTCTGCCAGCACTCTGATCCGACGACCGGGAGCTATTATCGAAGAAGAGACTCAAATCTATCGTCGACATAGTCCCAAGAAAGTCATTCGAAAGGTTGGTTTCTTATAATGATTTAATGCATTTTAATTATCACTTCAAACAATTCAGAAGTTTTAATACTTTCCGAATTATGTCGTCTATTAGGTGTACACTGGTAGCAGTACAGTGCCCAAGATCCTCAATCGTAAAAGACCCGGGGCCCCGGTCTCAACAAACAGTGTGGGGCCTCAACGCTCCAGTGTAGAACAGCAGTCTCATCCATCCAGTAGCAGTGCCAGTGCCAAACTCTTTACTGCCCCGGTCAGTTCAGGGAGCAACACAGCCATGGGTCCTATCATTTCGAGCGTGACAAACTTCAGACGAAATGCCGCTCCAACACCACTCACTGTACAGTCGGCTATTCGATCTTCCGGCGCTAGTACTAATTCTTCAATGTCAACCGTCGTTTCTTCACAAGTAATATTGATTAATTGCTTTTATTTAATATGTTTTTGTTTATAATAGCGTCAATTTTTGGTATATTTAAACTTGTCTTACTTATATTATTGATGCTACGTGATTGAGTTCTGATTTTTAAAATTTAGATAATTTATACTTACAAAATTCAGAAATATACTTAAATTGTTACACTTTAGTGTCTTCAATATGAAGTATCGTAAGATACCATTGCAGTTAAGTCGTGCAGGATAATTATTTTTAATTTAAATCATTTTTTTTATTATTCTACTTCTAAGTAGTATTTAACTTCAAGCTATTATAATTAAATCGGGGGTGTAATTTTTTCGTTTTTTTTCAATAGAATTTTTTTTATTTAATTAAAAGATACTCAAAAAGGATTGATCTAAAGAATTTATTATTATAATACTTAATATTTCGTTTTGTTAAACCCCGTATAAAAATATATTTCGCCTTTTGTATAAAATGTTACTAATTTATAAATCACACCCTGTTATTTTCATAATAAATACCGAAATGACATAGCGTAAGTTACTACTAACATTTTGTCACAATCCTAATGAATTGTCAGAGCTCCATAACTCGACATGAATCACAAGAATTCTGGAGACTCAAAGGTGTCGAACAGAACCAGATTATGGACAAGCATCGAATCACACCGGCCACTGCAATGACGGCAAGTGAAATCATGAAATTGAAGAAGATTGAGGCAGAAACTGCCCAACACGGCACTGAATTTACTTGCGGGAATCCTTCACAAGTTGCAAAAATATTCAAGGCAACTAATCCAGTAAGTTTCTTTTGATTTTTTTTTTAAATCTCTCCGAATTTTAGCTGACCACTCTGTGAATAACAATTATGTTTATTTTTAGATGGTAGTTGTGGTTTTCGATTCGTGTATATCCAGAAGTGCGTCAGTATTTACTATTAATAATACTATATGATGTTCTATTTATACATAATATAAAAGTCTAAGTCTGGAGGTTTTTTATAATGTTGTGTCAATTCTTACCTATAGGTCCAATGAGGTACCTTCTCTATCACACACTTTGTCCAGAATTCTATTTTTAATAAGCGTGGCTACCAGCGGTTAGGTATTGATGTCCCAGCTTTTTCTATTCAATTTTGGCGTTAGTTTTAATGTTTTGTTTGCCTAGTACTAATTATTATTGTTCCCTGTTGGTTGATATGTTAATGATTGTTAAATATTGCTAAGATACTATTAATTCTAAGGAGGACACAGGGTTAATGTATGTGAGAAATTATAGTTAGATTGCTTCGCTTCATTGGCAATCATGTTTCAGTATGTTTAAAATGTAATTCGATTAAAATGAATTATGCCATTTTATATATTATTTAATGATGACAATTTGTTTTAAGAATCTACATTGCTTCTTGTTTCTTGCAAGTAGACAATCTATTTTGCTGATATTTATATAACGAACGAACATGTTCACTTCAGAGAATAGCTTCCCAGCGGATTCTCGAGAGTGTCAATGCACCCAAATTGGAAATTGATGAAGAGGAAACAGATGATGATTTCGAGTTCAATCTGCCACCATCTCAACAACATGAGGCGGCCTATTATTCAGGTTGGTCCCTCTCTACATCTCCCCTCAATTCAGTTAGACTTTCATGTTAAGGTTTCCTCTTCTCCACAATTAGACAAAGCACACCCGGGACAGACAGTCATGACAGAACAGCACCAGAACAGCACTAGAATCGTTTACAACCCCTCCGCAAGCAGTGGGGCTGGTCAGTCGGCCAACATTGACCTCACTACGACCCCAACTAAGTCGGACGATGAGGACAATTTGAACAAGGGCGTCGCGGTGACCGCCACAGTTGGAGCCAAGCGAACTGTCATCCACAAGTTTCACACCTTCCGTAAGATCCTGCCCAAGGCCTACGCGCCCGTTCCTTCCGAGAGGTCGCGACAGTTTCCTCTGATCACGTCTCATCAGGGCCGGCCTATGGTGCCCCCCGCCACCGCGTATTCAACTATTGTGCTCAAAGATGACAACAGTCAAGTGACCAAGTCGCCCGGTAAACTCTTTCGTGCTGCCCAACGGGCGTGTCAAGCTAGCAACACCTCCTTGAGTGAAACCAATAATGTCGTCAGTGAAGTCGATACCCAGGCCAAACGAGGCTCCACCCAGCTGCTCAAGAGTCTCCTTGAAGGAGATCGTGACCTCCCAGGCCCTCATCAGCAGTTGCCCAGTCCAACTGCGGGGACAGGGCAGCAGCCTTGGAATCAGCTGGCTCATCAAAGTAGGGGAACTTGGCAGGTGGCCAAGAATGCTCGTACTGGTCTCACATCTCAGTTGAGGCATGGACACGTTTCACCAACTTCTCGTGATCTTCTCGTATCAGAAGCAATCAAGGTTAGTAAAAGACATCCATGATCCTCTTTTAACTTATTGGAAGTGTTCTTCTATCACAATGTTATATTGCCTACATTTACAGACAGAAAGCAACTCTGAACCGGAACAATCACCCATTCGATCCTTTTCGCCACCTCCAGTTATGATGCAGATCCACTCCTCTAATTCGCCGGCAACTTCGTCCAATCAAATTCAGTCATTAAAGGCTTGTTCCATCCAGATTGTTGATCATGCTAATACACCTTGTATCAGTAAGCCTACAAGTAAATGAAACAATCCTTTCTAAATGAATTTGTTTTATTTTCTCTCTCCCATGACCCTGCATTTGTTCATTTGATGAAACATGATAGTCAACTGATTTTGGATGAATATGGCTGCACGTTCTTTTATAAAATATTACTTTTTAATTTGTTGATCTTATATTAAACACAACAATTATATAAAAAAATATTTGTGAATTTGTGCCTCGTATTCCAGTTTTAGTTAAAACTTAGTGCTTTTCTCGTAAATAGTTTTTAGAAATATATTGAGGAAGGAATTTGACCAAATGACACAGGAGACTTCTTCGATAGAAAAATAATTCAGTAGAATATATTGTCGGTTCATTTAACCCTAATTAGGAGTCGAGTTCTTTCAAGGCTGGTATATCCATAATTATTTCTTGACTACAACTTATCCTTGTTTGGAATCACGTAAATATTTTTCTCTTGATTTTTGTATGAATGATAACTGTGTATACATTTTATCAACTGTATATTATTAAATTATTCCTGTTACCATGTATGCTTGTATTAATGTCTTGTTTTGTTATGTTAATAGATTCTATTAATAAGGTCAGCTAGTTGTATTAACCCTGTCTCTAAACAATATAATGATCAAATATTGTGAAATAGTAATATCCATTATTGCATCATACACATTATAAAGATTGTCGGTAATGTTTTCAGGATCTTATTTATTTATTTCGTTTTCTTAATCTGTCATGTGTAGAACCTTGCTTTTATGGCGATTTAATTAATGAAAAATGATTTAGATAAGGTGTCCATTATTATGTATATAGGCTAGTTACTATTCAAACTTCATTCATTATTACCTAAATTGTATAGTATTTAGTAATGATTAAATAATCTGGTGTTGAGCTGTTTATTTAACTTTAATTTTTATTAATATCTGTCATTGAATATTATTGTAAAAACTTATCTTTTGCTACTTATGTTGTCAGAATCAGCTATATAATTATTTTACTTTGGCTGTGTGTGATATTAATGTTTAATTACTTCACACACTTCAAATATTGCAATGAGGCCCATCACTCTTTTTATTTTTAAATGGTATCTATCTTCTCTCGATTTAATTGTGTTCATTCTAAATTGTGTACAAAATCAATCCACCCGTCACATGTGTTTAATGCTTACTTATTCTACATTATATGAACTATTCAGTACTTGCTTCAACCACTCAATATTATTTTCTATAAAATGCATGTTTGAATCCTAATACATTATTTAATCGATAAGTTTATTGAATTTATTTATTTTATTTCGAGTTTGACCTAAAGGACGGCCCGTTATTGTTTGATATAATATTAATATTTTTTGTGTAATATTTGAACAGATAGTAAGTCTTCCAATAACAAATCAAGCAATTAATTAAGTATTTACAGTTTTGACAGTTGTCCTAATTTTTGTTTTAGTGAATCATTTTTTTAGAAAATGGGTTTTGGGTACGTATATTATAGTTATAATTATTCACAAAAAAAGTTTATATGAAATATTACTCTATCCTGAAAATATAGAGACGAGACTACGTGAGTACCAGGACACTGAACTACGCTTTCAGTGTTAATTTAGACAAGAAGCCGATTGTTTTGTACAATATAAAGATTTAAAATATAAAAAAACATTTACTGATAACTTAACCTTCACATAGAATACAAAATATTTTAGTTTACATATACTGTACTTCATGTGCGTTCATACATCTTGTCTGTAAATACATATTTAATTGTACTTATAATATTTAAATTCTCAACATGAGTAATAACACATTTTAAAGTTTTCAAAAAGTATGCAAAATTAATAATTACATACGTTATAAATTCCTTTAAAGTGTGCAATTGATTTATATATGAAGGTTAAAAAGGTTCCCAATCAATAACTTATATTGTGAAAAAATAATCTGCCTCTGCTCAATTATAATACAGAAAGCGTAGTTGAGCGTCCTGATATTCACAAAGTCCTCATTTGTATAGATAAATCACGAAACGAATAATACCATGTTATAAAAAAAAATATAATTTTCAAATATTTAGATTCAAAAAGCTATCACTAATAAAGCTAAATATGAATAAAAACTAGCAATTGCTGATAAGAAAATGGTAAAAGAAAAAACGAAAGGTATTAGCAATTTCTGATAAGCAACAGCAAATGCCTTAAAAAGTGAATAAGCAATAGTTGATTCTATAAGGAATTGCTAAAATTATATGATAACAACAAATGGTTTAAATTCTTGGCACTGAGTCTAAGGCTGAATGAATACATATCAAATATTTGAAACATATAACACTCAGTCTTGAATATGTTCCGTTACCGTAACTTTATTTACTTTTTTTCTTATTCAAAACAATTTTTAATCCATGGCTTATTTCTCACTAAATCAGAATTTTTAAATACTCTTTTAATAATGTTTTTAAAGATTATCCATTACTAGAAAAAAAAACAGTTTATACCGGCATTAAAAATGAAAAAAAAGGCTTTCGAGATTCTCCAGGGAGCTGAGTCTAGTATATTTATAGTATGTCCTTATCTAACTCATCTAGTATAGTCCTTTTCTGAGGTCGTATAACTAATATTCACAGAACAAAGCACCCTTATATTAACCACACCTCTAAAAAATGTGTTAATAGTGCCTGAACTGCATTTTGATTTTGTAAACTGTCGTCGCTAAAGGATTATGCAAGGCCGTAGGAACAATATATTTACAGGGAGGCCTAACTTTGAAGTAGGCGCCAGCACGAACCAAATGTCTATAGTCAAGGATAAAATTAGATAAAATTTGCATTACTTTTACCAAACTTCTTGATTCGGACAGAGGTCTAAATACTAAACATGTACATAGTATAATACATATAATTCATAAAATAAACATGCATAGTACACATGAATTAACAGCATCAATTTATAGCTCTAAGAACCAAAGTACATAATGACATGTTTATCAAGTCAATGAGAAAATGGTTGAGCGTTGCGGTCCAGTAGATACAAAAGAACTTTGGATATTGCCAAATTCTAGCATTATAGTCCTTCAGATACACTACGAAAACACAAAATGACAAAATACTTTATCAGGTGCTACTTCATAATGTAGCCACTTCCAGGTGTTACACCAATGTGGTTGAAACTGTCTATTTTGTCTTCCATATTGACGACTGGGTAAATTAGTATCAATAGGTGGGTGGTATGGAGTCATTGGAATTATGTGTGAAGTTGCAGAAGAGATTAGATTACCGGGAGGAGGCGCCGAAGAATCAGAAATGTGTGATGTAACAGGCACAGGCAGTGTAGAACGATCTGGATGAAGAGCCGCCGGTGTATGTGATAAATCAGATGCATCAGTGCCAGGCTGCGCCTTTGAAAAAAACTTGATTATGGATGGAATTTGTTTACTTTCTTCTTGAAGTTTTATACGTTTATTCTCCTTCAACCGTTCCCATCCAGACAATTTATGCTTTTTATTCTAATTAATGTAATTTAGTAGCATACATAGTAGTACACACTGTAGGTGCGGTCATTTATCTTCTGTAGGCGTGGGTGGTTTCAGCCCCCTCAGTCCCCCTTCCTACGGCCATGTTATGTATCGATTCGAATCTAGACTCATTAAAACTTTTCGGATAGATCTACCGATTATGTAATAAGGATAGACAAAACAATTATTCGTGCCTTTTCAGGTTTTAAATAAAACTTTTAAACAAAATACAAAAGTATATAATATGAATAATATGTATTTTATGATTTTAGATATTTTAAGACTGCATATTTTAGTAAGTATAGATAATAAAACTAACATTTTAATATATGTAAGTAGATAAATTCTCAATAGCAAAAGAAAAGTAAGCCTTAATGTTAGTGAAAATGTTAATTTCTCTTTTATTTCGTTCAAGAATGTCAGAAAACACATCATAACAAAAAGCGGACCTAATTGCAAATTACTTAAAATTAGTTTATAGTAGGTATTATCACATAACATACATAACGCATATTTCACAAGAATAATTATTAAACGGATTCAATAATTAGGTCTCACGCAAACTGTATCAATTATCAAAACATCTATCATATAAAATCGTAGCAATATGTCTTCTCTACGTTGTTGACCTCGAACATAGAAACATTCTGTGACTCAAAACTGGCAACTATAGACAGGTAGGTAGAAGAGTAAGCTCTATGCGTTGTTCCGGAGAAAGAGCATCTCCGGGCTTTTAGGTCGATTCGGGAAGAAACTCACTGGGTTCACTTTACATTTTCCTTATCAAATCGAAATTGCTGTTATATTCTTTAATTAGGACCATTTTTCGCTAGGTGATAAAATATTATAGCAATGAAATACACGTTAAGCAAATAAATAAGCTACTCGCGATGAGCTTGTAAATATATAAGATATTGCATATATATATCGATGACCTTTTTTTCTAAGTATTTAAGCAATTGCTGAAATATAAGCAAATGGTCGGATCATTTTCTTATATAAAGCAATAATTGCTTATTTTTATATAAACAAATGGTATAAAAATGGCTAGAAAAAGCAATTGCTAGCTTTTATTCATACGACTTTCAATCAATAATATTAATTTATTTTTATGGTAGAATCAATAAATATGGTATATAATATAAATAACTTTTTATTAATAATATATTTTATAAAATTCTTTTCAAAATGTATTAGGTACCACTTTCGAGTAGGCGTTTTATCTTTATTTTATAATTTGTTATTTATTAAAGAAAAATTTAATAAAAAATAATAATAATAATAATAACGCTTCCACATATTATGCAATATAAAAAAATTGAAACGTTTGAAAATCGCAATGTTTAAATCGTAAATTTGAAATCGATATATTTTACTGTATAAATAAAATTACAGTTTACTGTTAACATAATTAGTATGACAACTTTAGTAATTGTGACTAACTACAATGCACATCTTCTAACTAAATAATATGCCGACAATACAACAATTCAAATTAAAAAATAATATTATTTTGAACAATAACAACTGTCGACAGATAATTTACTTCTTATTTTCATTCATTATGCATTTTATCTGTTGACAGGACGTCAACCATGTCTCTAATAGTGATTTCAATATTGCACCCTACTATACAAAGATGAGATATTTGCCTTCAATTTTATTTGTATGTATCTGGCAGAAATTTCTGAGATGAAGTTAATGTCTTTAATATAAATAATTAATGAAAAAAATCTTGACTACGAGAACACGCCGTGTTTCAAACCATGGGTCTTTCATAGCTATAAAATGTTATAAAATGTTTAACTAATAAAAATGCTTTTAAGATAATATACAATCCCTTAAAATCAGTTGAGTTAAAATCCCATGATAAATTTCCTTTTTTAACAAATAACAAGCAAGTTATTTAACACCCGTTCGTCTATTATTTTAATAATTTTAAAAACGTTTGTATATTGAACATCAAAACAGTTTTTGAAACAGTGAAATGTGAGGACTTCTGTGCAGATTGTAAAATAAAACACATACTCACATTACATTCCTATTTGTCATTTCTACAAAAAAATGTTGAATAATTTCTTCAAAATATGCAATATTAAATAATCTGATATAATTTTCTTAAATAATCAAAAGAATAACTGAATACAAAATATTTTAGATATTATTATATTTTTTGACCTCGATGCGCACCAAAGCAGTATTTAGTTACATCATAAATATTATACTTTGTATGAAAAATGCAAAACTAGCTAAAACAGATGTTGGTGAAGGTTCATTATAAAGTAACAGATAATAAACAGAAAAAGTTTGATTATCAGTTTAAACTAACATTAATTAAGAAAGAAATTATGATCCAAGTATTACGTTTTGTTACGCTTTGCTAAAGCAAATTTTGAAATATTTTACTTTAAATGATTTAAGTTATAATGTTTATTTATTAATGTGATGAAATAATGCATATGCCTGTTGGTCATCATTATATATAATGACTTAAAATTTGATTGTACTAAGACTCAGCGAATTATTAATCAATAATTACACTATTAGGGGAGGAGGAAATATTCGTTAGTTGCCCTATAAGTTAGCGTCGAGCGACGTTAAAAATATAATCACCTACCCTTAGCGTCTTCATCCCAATCAAACATTAGGAAGCACGATTTTTCTCAAAATCTATAAATAAAACTTTTTTGCAAACGACCTAATAGTTATCTATTTAACCCTATCCCACCCTACCCGGGCTAAAAGACGCACTCAAAAACCGGGGGGGGGGGGGGCAAATCGGCCCGCGCCCTATATTTCATCCCACAGTTTAACTATCACCTTGAAATTTGGTATGTATAAGGTAAAATAAGTTATATAGAATGTGTATGCATACTAATAGTAACGTAGTTATCATGGTTTGATGACAGACAAGCAAGGATGCACCCTAAATACAATACATACTTGGAATAGCAAAAGTGAT
>JAUZNC010060329.1:0-44153 GCA_034780395.1 Vannuccia rotundouncinata | reverse complement strand
TTGATTAGTTTAATACAAAACACAGCTAGAGGTGTATTGACAGCAATCTGTAAATATTCGAAAATTGTAGATTATTTCTATTCTATGTATAATTCTATGTAATACTATGTATATTCTATTCTATGTATAATTCTATGTAATACTATGTATATTCTATTCTATGTATAATTCTATGTAATACTATGTGTAAACATTATACACTTTGTTTAAACATTATATATTTTGTCTAAACATTATTTTAACCAATTTTTCTTTGTTTTGGATTTTTTAATTGTATCATTTTATAACAATTTCCAGTCTGTTTATTGTTGTTAAAAGGT
The DNA here is from genome assembly GCA_034780395.1 of Vannuccia rotundouncinata. Taxonomy (NCBI): domain Eukaryota; kingdom Metazoa; phylum Platyhelminthes; order Proseriata; family Coelogynoporidae; genus Vannuccia; species Vannuccia rotundouncinata. The sequence goes on along the minus strand of JAUZNC010060329.1, from coordinate 43,833 downwards.
TGTGTAAGATCAACGAATTTATATCACTGATAATAGCCTAACTATGTTGAACTTTTAATAAATTTTATTAAACAAAGGTAATATTACATAATATAATCAAAGATAACTTGTATATTGGAAATATTTTAACGCCCTTATCAAAGTCCATAAATCCAAACCACGTAATTTGTTGTAGAATCTAACTGAAAAGAATGTTTGTGATCAACAAACCAATGAAAGAAGTACGTTTCTTGTATAGAATCCAAGCTTAGAAAACATACAGCATTCCTATCCAAGCAAAACTTATTGCACAACAGATACGCAGTAACTGTAATTTAGTTTAATGAACCTGTGTGCTATATTTTGATCATGCCAATTAGTGCAGTATTGCGGAATGAAAAACTATAAGTTGAATATAATCACTAGGGACATAGACACAAAGTTAACCCACACAATTAACTAGATTATCGCAATCATTTCATTTCTTTTGTTGGTAGAAGAGTCTTAAATGATCATCTTTGTGTGACATAAATTCAAATCAAGAATAATCAATTTACAACCGTTGACTATAAGCATCATCTTAATGTACATAAACAGTACTCTTTTAATAAAGCTTTTTTTCTCAGTGTTATATATCATTTCTACAATATAGTAAATAAAAATAAATTTAAATCTAAGTTAATCATCAACATCCCGTAAAAACATTAATATTTTAGTGAGACCGTAATAAGCATTTGTAAAGTTAAACGAAATTTAAAAAATTCTAAACTTAGATACGATATAAATGAATAGTTTTCTAAGCCCCTACTTTTAAGTGTTAACGCATTAATTAATTTATTAATTAATGCGTTAACACTTAAAAAGTATACTAAGGCTATCTAAAGTATCTCTGCATATTTCGAGGGATAATAGTAATATTATTTAATACTATACAGATGCCTTATATATGTATGCATAACTTGTTAAATCTTTAAAAAATTAAGGAATTATTTTATTTTTTTAAATATAATAATAAACAATTAAAATGCTATACTTGAAAACGAAATGTTGTTTTATTATATATATATTTTTTATAGTTTAATCGATGAGTGTGTCATTTATTTTATGATTGGTTATGTGATTAAACTAAATTTACTGTACAAAATATTGAGCGAATCAGAAATCACTTTGTCTTTTCAATTAAATTAAAATATCACACAAAGCAATTTAAAGATCTACAGGGCATCTTTTAGCAAAATGATTTCTCGGTCTAAACGGTTAAATAGGCAAGAAGAGTTGTCGATGCTTTTAGATCAGGCAGGGTCACTAAATAACTTTATTGAATGTTTATTTGTCCATGTTTACATAAGGGTTGGACTTCTTTATCCTTTAGAATCTATGGAATTACGAAAAATAATATGTAAGCACACCTCAGTCTATAGATAAATTTTCTAATTTTCTAATTTTTTAATAATTTTGTGTATAGGTTATAACCTGATACTAAGAATAAAGAAACTGCTGTTAGCAGTAAAAATTGTTTCCCTTTTTAAACAACTAAACTTGTTTTAATTTTTGTTCAAACTTTTTTCATAAAAAATGTTCGGAAGCACTTTATAAAGTCGGTTGTTAGATCGATGACAACTTTAAATTTGAACAAAAAAATAGTTAATAATAGAATAAATAGAATAAATGGAGCATTCATTGTTATATGGTATAGCATTCATGTAAAAAGAATAGTTATTAATTGGACAAATAGATTAATTAAATTAAATAAATACATGGCAAACTATATATAAAAAAGATTGTGTGATCAATCATTGAAACGATCCATCAAAATTTTAATTAGCACTGACTTGCTAATATTTATGACTTTGTATAGAAAAATTCTAAGAGATGCTTCTGTACTCTTGTTTGGATCCTTCTTCGTTATGGTTGAGAAGTCAGGCTTTTTACAGTATCAAATTGCATCTATTAGGCTTAACACCTTAGCGACAGAATAATGTTTATAGCGAAACAATTGACTCCATTGACCATCACCAACGTAAATATTAGGTATAATGAGTATCATTGGAGGCTTTGTTATTGTAGCAACCACAGTATAGATATGTGTTGAGACATTGGGACCGTATGACTAGATTATTGAAATACAGACGTGACTGAGGACTGCATCTTATTCTTAATATTGTAATCTTCAATCTTAAATCCGAAGTAGATTGTGTAGTTGAAATGTATTCGAACATCTGGGGTTTGGTATTACTTGGAACGTATCTCATAACTAAATGTGGTAAGTGTTTTTTCTTTGTAATTTTATTTAGTCATCAAAATTTAGTTATTATGTTTAAGAAAATGTTATGTATTAAACGCAATTATAATGCTTTAAATATTTTATTTTATGTGGGAAGTGTAATTGTTATTATACAATTATTATTAGTTACATATAGTTTTAACATTGGCGGATAATATCAAATTATCGTTGGACTAAATTGGAGATATACAGCGGATGACAATGTTTTGTGTTTATTAAATAATAAATAGTTTGCAATAAAAACTTAATAAAGTTGGATGTTTCAAAAATGAAAAGTTTGATAATAGCATGGGCATAATATTTTGATTGTATTAAATAAGTAATATATTGTATAATATTTATAAAAGATATAAAACACTTTTCGCAAACAAGCATAATAATTTTGTTAAAATAACCATAATTATGTTATGAAAATTCTTTTTGTAGATACCATTGTCTTTAAAACCGGTTCGTTCAGTCAAACAGCAAAAGATCCTGTTGATGAACTTTACCCTTATACTGCAGCAGATAAACTAAAGATTATTGATAAACTGGAAGCAGATGCCAGTAAGTGCATTATTTGTTATTGAGGAGTTAAATATATATATGTGGTTACTACATATTACTCCATTATATTTGATTGAAATACTTTTTTTAAATATACACCTTAAGACTCTATTTAGACGTTGCATTTAACATGTTGTAATACCAGAGTAATTATTACTATTAGTGTGACATCGAAAAATTACTAATTATATTTCAGAACCAGATTCTTGGACGGTGGGTCCTGCATGTTTGGGTTATCTGACCATAGATGTTACAGGAGGGGATAAAGCCGCTATATACGTAATCAAGGCTTTTGATTATGAATCAGCGGCAGTTACCAATAGCGTTATGCTTTGCGAAATCATGTAAGTTGTCTGAAACGAAATATTTACTTATCATGTTTATTTGTATTTTGTTGATCTTATTATGAATGATTGTGTATATTGAAAACTCCCTTTCTGTTACCTATATTTATTTGACTCAAGAGTTGAACACATCATTATAATTTAATTACCAAAATGGTTTAGAAAACGTTAAAGTTTATTTTTTATGAGTGCAAGATATCTAAAAGTAAACTCTGCGGTTAATAAAAAGTAAGCTTTGAAGTGTATTATAAATTAAATGTTAATAAATTGAACATAATAATAAACACAGTAGGTATTTAATAATGAAATATGCAATATTTCAATAATAACAATAACTGTAAAAATGTATAATACAACAAATTACATATGTATATCACCGGGTGGTGCAAAAAATCGATCCGAAACAACCGTAATGTTACAACGCTTGATGAATAATTAAATCAAATCAACAACAAGGTATTTCCAAGTCTGTCTACAACAAATGTTCAACATTTACCAAGGTAATCAATGTGTCCGTAAATCATTATATTAATAAATTGCACATAATAAAAAAAGTATTTAATTATTAAATATATAAATAGTGAATAATAGGTACATAATCAATGTGTCCGCATATATTATATACATCTTATTATTCATGAATATATAGTTTGTGAACCTGTTATACAACGCAGCGCATTTATATGGTATATTTTCAATTTGATTTTGTAAATTTGTGTTAAAATAGTACCTACATACTATTCGTTTTGAAAGCTTATATAACTATATTCAAATATATATTTTTCTATTAAACATTATTATTGAAAAATTTTCTCACTTAAAATATAAATATGTTGGATAATATTTAGTATTTATTATGTGCAATTTATTACTGATAAGACGTACATACGCACACATTAATTAATTGTCTACATATATGTCATTTGTTGTTATGCATATGTATAATACAGCGTGACCGCGTGACCGGGTGCAAATATATTTTATTAAACAATTTTCGGATATTTTTAACTTTTGTAACTTTCGTAACTTTTAAGTTTACTTTAAGGTTTCCAAACCAGTTTCCAAACTTTTTCTGGTTTTAATTTTTAAGTTTAGTAAAATGGTTAGCTTAACTGGTTTGGTGTCTTAACTTAAAGATGAAACCACCCATTAAAATGAGAAAATTTGATTTTTTAAATGTATTTTTACTTCTGAAATAAAATTGATAGTTCAAAAATATTTTTGTTTTCAGCATTACTAGAGCCGCTGACGCAACAGCTCCAACGGCCACATCCACTTTGACCATCCCTATTATAGACCGCAAAGAATTCACCCCCCAGTTGGTGGCTGGTACTAGCACCACCTGCACCATACCGGAAGAAACGGCGGCTGGATCTGTTCTTACCGGATGTAATCTTGTTTATACCGATGCTGACGTGGGAGATGTTATCACCTGCGCTATGTCAGGTAATCGTTCAACTAGAACACTTTATAATTTTTAAAACGCAGGAAGATAAAATATTGAATCAAAATTTAAGATGACTTGTAAACTTAACCTTCAGTTTATATATATATTCAAATTAGAATACATTTAAAATTATTTTAAAATTAAATACTTCTTTTTTAATCTATAATTTTTAAATTATATTTATGTTAAAATGTTATTAAAAAACTATTGTATAATGTTCATATAATTATATTAAGAGTTCAAATTATAGTTATATATTTATATACTTTTCATTTTATCTTAGAAAATTATTATTTAAAAAGATTTATGAAAAGGACCTCTTGTAAATATATTCATAATAACTTTAGACATATTAATGATATATTTACAATTGTATTTCTTTTATCACAAAACGCTTATTATACGTTTGTTTATATTATTTAGAAAATTAATTATTTATAGGTTTTAAAGTGTTGCTTTGATATTCCGATACTCTCTTTTGTTCGTGTTATAGTCTTGTACCGTTATATAATTTATAGTGAAATACAATGAATGCATTTACAGGCATACATGCCCATTACTTCACAATAACCACCGATCATCCAAACAAAAAGTGTGTCCTATCTCCGGTGCTACAATTCGATCGTGACAATTATCCGATCAGCGTACCTTCGGAAACCCTGGCTATCAATATCAAAGTGAGACGTTTTTAAATAAAACTGATGTTATAATAAATATATAGTTTCAATCTGGACGCCACACAATGTTTGACAACGCTACCAAATTTTAATGTAGCAGTTAATATAAGTTAATGATCTGTAGTTGTAATTGTCCTTTTTATTTTAATAAAGTTAATTAACACTTCCATTAATTGTGTTTGAGTAAAATCTTATATATTGAAAGTTTGTAAATATTTTTTCTTTCTTTCAAATGTTTTTTTTTACAATGTTTAGCTCACAGATATTGACGGTTTGTCATCGGAAACTCCATTGAATGTGGTATTGACTGACATTAATGATAACGACCCCGTCTGTTTGCCTCCGGAGCGGTTATATTATGTCTCTGAATTAGTCACAGGTTAGTCAACTTAGAAAAAGTAATTCCAAAATGTTTATTGTACCTTACCTAGCTAGTTGTAGTGTTTTAAAAGTCGAATTTGTTAATGCTTTAAATATAAGAATAACACAATGAGAATGAAAAACACACGATAATTATTTCTGACCAATACATATAGCTAATTTTATTTGAAAAAATATCTTATTTATAGCAAAAAAATTGATTTTTTAAACAAAAATCATTCAGTTATAGAATAATAAAAAATAAAATAATGGATTATAAAGTAAAAATGACAACAAAATATGTCATGCATGTCATTCTATTTTTTACTGTATTGACTTGATATATGTTTGTATAAAAATGCTATAAGTAAATGTTTGCATTACTAAACTTATTTCAGATCCTCTCATAGCTACAATCTTGTGTACAGACAAAGATAAAGATGCTAATGCAAAGATTACCTATACAATTGTATCTGGTGCAGGCACTCCGGCAAAATTTAAGATAGATCCTATATCAGGTACAAACGAGAATACTTATTGTTAATCTTATATTGTTTCAAATATAGAAGTACTTAATAAACGATTTATTTTTAACAAATATAAAACAAAGTCATTTGAACCATTTAGAGATGTGTTTTTTATTAAAGGGATTAAAGCATTTATTTATTTTATTTTTTAGGGCAATTTTCTGGAATTGGAAACCTGGATTACGATGGCGTCATTTCCACTTTTGATCTGTCTATCAAGGCTGAAGATGGAGGCACTGTCAAAAGGAGCTCTTTAATTTCAGTTAAAGTTATTGTAAGATTTTTTTATTCTATAATAGTGAGATATTTTATTCCAGCAAACTTATGGTGACGAATTTCTTAGTCATTTGCAAAAAAAGCAAGAGAAATATTTTAGTAAATACTACATTTGTCGCACAATTTAACAAGTGCTTAGAAGTAATCCTCTCTCTGGTTTATATAAAACAATATAATGTTCAAATGTAATTTTCAATTCTTAATAAATAATTTTGGCATTCCCTTCTTTCAATATTCCCAGGTAATCCCACAGAACGAATTCCCTCCAGTCTGGGGCACATGGATTCCACCTCTTCCAGCTGTTCTCACCGATCCGTACACATCGGTAAACGAAAACTCCCCAGACAGCACCCCGATCTTTACCGCTAAGGCCACCGATAATGATAATGCGAATACTCCAAACGGTCAGATAGCATACAGCCTGCAATCAGTTAAGGGAATACCTACTGGGGGTGGAGCGGCCATTGGTCTAGCAAACGAATTCATGATAAATACATTGGACGGCCAAGTCTTTCTTAAAACTAGCTCGGTTCTTGACGCAGAAAAATTTAAAGAGATGGAATTTGTCGTAGTTGCCTCGGACCAGAAAGGTGTCGTTTCTGCCACCGCTAAGTCAGTGCTTCAAACGGTCAGGGTACTTGTGACCGATGTCAACGAATTTCCCCCAAAGTTTCTCTCCATTCAAACGACGGTTGACATTATTGAAAGTGAGTTAATATTATACATATCTTAAAAATCGTAATAGTGATGTATTTATGAATTTCTGGTAAGGTAAGAATTCTAGCTATGATTAATCTTCAATATTCAACTTTAGACTTGTTTTCTGTATATTTTTTACGCTCATTTTTAAAATAAATTAATGACAATTCTGATTGCCAGTTGTTTATTGACTCAATGTTAATAACTTTACTTTCGTGCAGTAAATCGTTAACCTTTTTAATTCCTATCGGAATATTATCAAATTATTTTTTAATCTAAATATAAAAATATAAAAAGCATGTCAAGGCTATATATATAGGACAAAGAGACATTTTTAATGTTTTTTCTCCTGCATGCCTTATTTAAGTACGACGTAAGCTTTTCAATAATAATTAATTATGGTACCTATTATTTTTTTGCGCAGGGTCAAATTCACAGGTTGTCTATACTATACCGCTGACGGACGAAGATGCTACCAATCCACCGCATTTTGTCTGTGAAATAGTCAGTGGGGATGGAAATCCATCGAAATTTGAATTCGTTAACTCGACGGTAGGTACATTATTTGATACAATTCTGTGTATTTTAAATTTTAGTTTAAACTATAATTTTAAAATGTTTGAAAAATAATGTGTTATATTCATAAATTATACGTATTAATTATAATTATATACATTTAAGTTATTGGTTTACTATTTAAAGAATATAATGTATTAAATTATGTAAGTATGCGATGTAATTCATTTTTATTATTTGAATTTGTTTTATCGTTTACATTTTTCAAAAGCGACAACAACCAGTTTACTAATAATTCATTCAATTAATCTTTTATTCTAAAATTATCTGTAAATTGTATGTATGTAAATTGTTTATTCTTTAAATTTAAATTTATAGTATATAGGTAGTTGTATCTTTGTTATTTATTGTAGTTATACAGTTGTTTTTATTTTCCTTTATTGTATTGCATCTTGTATTTTTAATATCCGCCTATCTGATATAGTCCCCCATATTGATAATCTTTATTAATGTCGAAAATACCAAAATACTTCAGTTGATTCGTTAATTTCAATATTTTTTCAAACCTGAATTAATTAAAAATATATTGTCGAAATTATTCATTAGATTAAATGTGGTATTATGTTGTTATTGACAACAAGGCTACAATTAAAGTATATTTGAATTTTCAGTTGATGACCAAAGCGATCGGTCCTGATCCAGACAATGGTGTCGATAAAACCCAGTATGAGTTAGTGGTGAATTGTAAAGACAATGGTGGAGTGTCTCCTACCTCCAAATCTGCCCGTGGTACACTTATCATCAATATAATTCAAAGCAATGATCATGCACCCACAATAACAAGCACCTCATCAACTGTGACGGTATACATGGCAGAACATTTTTAAAAAATTAGTTTCAAAGTTAATGAGAATTGCACGAGTCTGAGCGTAAAATACTTTTTAGTGAGGCCATGTTTACATGCTCCAGCAAAAATGTTGTGACAAAAATAATGTAACTAAATTTGATCCTTAATTGAGATACATGTTTTCATGTCACTATTTTTATTAACTTGATGTCTTATAACTTTTTTGATAACAACTTTTAGGATTATTTTGCGAATTGATAATTATTTAATTCAGCTTTTAAAGAGTGATAAATTTTCAAATCTGTAAATAGAATTTTGCATTTAAAAAATGGTTGGTACATTCTTTACTGTAGCTGGCCGAAAACAATGGCCAAGGATCCCTTGTAATGTCTTTCAACGTTGGCGATTTGGACGGAGGCGATTTTGGGAAATATGAATGTTCTATTGGTAAGATCTGTTTTAGACATATAGTACGAGTTGAGCTGTGATTCAAACATTCACAATACATTTACATGTATAATAATTATGTTTGTTTTACTACAATGTAATTAAATTTTTTTAATGAGAACTTATAGCCGTCATATAAACATATGAAGTAAATATTAATAACTTTTACCATAAAAAAAGAACATATTTCGCAATTGGAGGGTTGATTTATTTACAATAACGAATATCAATTTAAATTAAATTTTTATTATATTTATGTCGGTTTTAATTGATACTAACGAATAACGTTCAATAGTCTATAAATCAATCTTCTCTATGGTACACTATTGTACCTATTATTTTAGATCCTTCGTCAGCACCATTTACCCTAACTTCCGACTGCACCAAGATGTTCCAAACAGGACCATTGGATTACGAAACATTGACTAGCTACTCAATAAAAGCAGTCATTACGGATACCGGGGGTAAAACTTGTAAGTTTAAAAATATCCAAAATTTAAAAAAAATGAAATAAAGCTTTCGTAATTATTTTAAACTATATTGTATAGGAATGTAATTAATGTATTATCTAATTTGTGATCGTTAATACTATTTTGTTTCTATAAAAAAGCATTTATTACATACATACTTGAATTTTTTCAAAAAATTATGTTATTACGTAGATATGGTATAATTATTTCTTATACCATACTAAACCAAAGCAATCTACAAACCTAATTTAAACCAATTCTTCATTATTCTATATCTATAATTTCAAAAAAGTATTCAAATTAATAAGAAACAATTAGACCTAAATTTTACGTGCTTATTTCCATTTTCCTTATAGCAAATTTCCCTGTCACCATTACGGTTACAAATGTCAACGATAATCTACCATCATGCAGTCCTGCACAGCAAACCGTTTCCATAACAGAACACGACACAACCACTACTCCAATCGCTTCAATCACCTGTGTCGACAAGGACGTTACAACATCCCCTGCTGTCACGCTGTCACTCGAAAATGCTGGAGGAGTACCCTTCACACTAGATCCCTCAAATGGCCAGCTTACGATAAAAGCAGGTACATATAATAAATATAATTTGTATTAACCATAAAACAGTGCCGTAACTATATATTTAACTAATGTGCATAACTATACATAAGTCAAATCGTAAAAGTAAATCCCTGTGCTATAAATTATTGTTATAAATTCGTATGTTATGGGAGGTTATATGCATATACGGTTGTTACATACAAGGTCGAATAACAGAAACATTTATGAAATTATTATTATATATATAGGGACATCCAAAATTTTTAAATGAATTATTATATGCGCTATACCTACAACATAAAATAAACATCCACCAGCCAATCCACCATATTATAGTTTTCCAATATATTTAATATGCTCCGTTAAATTCGTGTATGAGGGAAAACTTTAAAAAGGTCAAAAATATTCTAGAAATAATATTTATAAAATAAAATTATTATTATATATAATAGTATCATTATACGATCAAAATAATGACAATGGCGAACACAAAATATAAAGCAAAAGTAAAAACATTAAAATTCAGAGTTCTTTGAATATTTATATCTGCAGAATATGGTATGTGCGATCCATGTGATGACGATAAAAGGGATACACTGGACGAACTTTGGACATACTATTTATAAATTTATAGAACATAAAACTGAACAAAATACTATAATTTAATATAGAGATTACATATGATAAGAAAAAGAAGAAGAAATTAAAAATACACAGTTCGATAAAAATTGAGACACATGTGGAAAAGTTTTTGTAATAGTAATAAATCAGGAAGGATTGGTAGTGTTTAGTCGTCCATAAATCATGAGCCTATACAGCTCACAAAGTGGAGTATTTTATGAACCAATAAGAATCAAGTATAGAATGTAAGCTTTTACACCAAGCTAATTATAGATGACAGGCGATCTCAGCCAATCAGTATCTTAATATATATATTACATATTATTTTTTGCGGACTCAAATTCTGAGTGCCCCGTAAAGAAGAGTTAAATTTAGTGTAAGTTTTTTAGTTAGATTATTTGTTTAGTATATACGACTGACGTCAAATATTGGTTGGCAAGATCTAGAAAAGTATTTCAAAAATTTCACGAAACGTAACTGTGCTTTGTTTTGTTTTATACTATAATATATAAACAACGAAGTACATAAGGTAGAAGTACAATTCGTTGAACAGACATATCGTCTTAAAATCATAAAATCAAAATGAAGGTTAATATTGCGTTAAAACGGTCAACTGCTAAATATTGTGAGATACTTCACGCAGAAAGTTTAATGTGGATTCATAGTCAATTATAGCAATGATTTATTACACAATAATGAAGTCATAATATGCAAGTTATTCTGCTTCTACCAAAAGTACTTCTACTAAATATATATAGACAAAAAGTTCGTCTACCAAATTTCCCTTTGACAAAAGATACTTTCACAAAATATGCTTCTAGAAAATGTATTTCTATCAAATGTCCGGTCACGAAACAATAATAAAAAATAGGCTTCTAAACAAAAGTGAAAATATTCATAGTTTATACTTTATAATAATAAACATATTATATAATATGGTAAAATTAAAAATTAAAATATTAAAATTTACATTTTTTAATATTTTACACTTCAGGGTCGGTCATTGATTACGACACAGGCGTGGCATTCTACAAATTGGTCGTACGAGCTGAAGATATTAATGATGCGTCGGTCTTCACCTTAAATTACATAACAGTTGTAGTAAATCCCAAGAATGACAATGATCCCACGTTTACCCCAACGGTTAATACTATAACAATATTTGAAAGTGCCAAGGGTGGAGATTTTGTGTTTAAAATGGTAGCTACCGATGCTGATAAACCTCCACATGGTTTAAAAACTTTTGGCATTCAGTCAAGTAAGTTTTGTAGACTTTCTTTCTGCTTTATTTCATTATTAAGATTTACGTAACTAGTAATGTTATGTTATAATATCTTTACTGAACCCTTTTGAACCATGCCTATATAAATTCCTTTTATCACTTTGTCTCAAACAGTTAGTAATAGTGGTAGCGGAAAGTTTGTAATTGACAATAATGGCAAAATCTTCGTGGCGCCTGGAGTCACACTGGACTATGACACAATGTCACCTAAGACATACATTATTACGGTCACGGCTGAAGATGGTTCTACAACAGTTAGTCAAATATAGTTATATCTTTTATTAATCTGTCTTATTATATTATTTAAAGAAAATTGTAATATTTACATTTAATACTAACTGTGTTAAAGTCACACCATTGTTTATTATATTTCAGGCAACGGGAACATTAACAGTGACAATTTCCGATGTCAACGATCATATACCAATCTTTACTTCAAATATGTATCTGTAAGCGTGCACTTCGACTTTAATGTTTATTTATCATTTATATAAGCTTATCTCAACATAATTAATCATACTATCTTCCAGTGGAGAAATTTCTGAGGACGGGACAACAACAAGGGGAACAACAACTGGGGTTACTGTTATAGCAAATGACGGTGATTCTGATGCAATACTATATTCAAAAAGTAAGAATTCTTCTATTATTTGTTAAGGAGATCTTTGTTCATTGAATAAAGGGAAATATAATTTCAGGAACCATTTTAAAATGGAAGTGCTAAAATATCTTTATTTGTTTGTTATTAATTTTATCATTTCAGATAGTGGAGATCCTTCAAATTTTTTCTCTATAGCCAGTACGACTGGAGTCATTACTCGTTCAGTTACTGGCCCCGCTCTAAATTATGATTCGACCAAATTGGTATCTTTTACAGTCAAGGCAGTTGACCGTCCCTCTGGTATTGCCTTCACAAGTACCACGAATGTCATTATCAAAATTTTAGATCTCAACCTTGCTCAACCAGTATGTACTCCATCAACCAAAACTGAATCGGAAAATATTGCGCTGGGTACGTATAATTCAAAAATATGTTTTAAATTATAAATAAAGGGAATATTATCCTTGTGAATTAGTCTAACAATGAATTGTAGAACTTATGTTAAACTACACACTTCTTTTTTCAGGAACAATCCTTTTTGACCTGAAAACACTCTGCTCAGATGCGGACACTACTCAGACTTTGTCATATTCCCTTATAAGCCCCCTTAATGCCCATTTCTCAGTCAATCCAATTAACGGAGAAATCTTACTTGTTAAAAAACTTAACTTTGAATCCACGGCAAATTATCCTGTTGTAGTTGAAGTCAGCGACGATCATGGTATGTACAATGTGAAACAATTTTTTCCTTGACTTTTTACAAGATTACAAAAAAAAGTATAAAAAAAAGTTATAGTAAATGCATATTATATTCTGTGGCATTTGTAATTTTAGCAACAGACAAAAAGTCTTCAAATGTGTCACTTACTGTGACAGCTACGAATTACAATGAATTTCGGCCAGTCTGCACCACTGTTCCTTCCGCAATAAGCATACTAGAGTCTACCCCTGCAACTACTATCATTTTCAAAGTCGATGGATGTAGCGATAATGACACGGATTCCGTGCTAACCTATAAGGTACAATTGGATACAAAGTTATCTTCAAAAATTATTTTATATCCGTTTAGCATGAGAGTTATGGTAAATTAGGCGAATGTTAGTGATCTTAATAAAGCTTATAAAGTTAAATGGTTCAAAATATTAGGGTATCCTATATATATTATATAAGCCCATTCAAAAAAGTTTTTCTCTTTTCCAAGATCGCAGAAGCCAACAATATACCAGCTACGACAGGTCCTTTTACTATCGATTCGAACGGGAACGTAAAAGTCGCAGGGGGTCTCAATTATGAAGATGTTACAAAAAACTATCTTCTAGAAATTGAGGTGAAGGACAATACTATGATTCCAGGATTATTTACATCGACCTATACCGTTGATGTTCAGGTGAGAAGTTTGCTATATATATATATATATACTATTTCTAACATTGAGTTTTTTTATATTACAACTCTAAATTTAACTTTAATGGGACACTTTAATTAACAAATTTTGATAAATTAAAACAAAAATTCGTTAAATATGTAATCGTATTACCACAAAAGGCAATGAAAACTTTTATTGGCATTAATCACGACTTTGAAAACTGTCGAAACAGTAGACAATTGTTGTATCTGTATTAGTACGAGCCAGATACTTAAATATATGTAAAATAAGTTTATATATTTTACTTTTTAATATTGAGGCTACTTTTATATTTCAGATTTTACCGGTGAATGAATTTCCTCCTGTTGTGGGCAGTACTGCAACTTCGGGAAGTGTTTCTGAATCATCTCCTATTGGTGACGAAATCACCTTGACAACAGCTCTCACCGCTACCGACGCAGATACAGGCTCCAACCATGGAACTATTTACTGGAGGATTGTTAGTGGAAATGATGGTAACTAATTTGTATTATTTCATATTTAAATAGATGCCATTGTCTTCTCCTATCCAATTAAATTTGTTACAACTCACCCTATCCTTACCTTGCTTTTTTGGGCATTCACATACCGGAAGGGGGGGGGGGTTTCGCCCTCCCCCCTTTACCGAATATGATGTTCCTATAGTGCCAAGGGAAGAATATGTCATGATGATTGACAATGTTGCAAAATGGAAAATTCGGAGAGAAGACAATTTTTTGAGGCTGTTCAAATTTATAAATATTTTTTTCAAAAATGTTAAAATATGCTTTTTTTTCAAAACAAGAAAGAAAAGGTTTTCTTAAAATCATTCAAAATTTGATGTGGATTCATTTATTACCATTTTTGTGGTTGATTATCACATACTACAAGCTATTCAGTGATTTACATTTATATAATAGCAATTTTTGTAAAATTTCAAAAAATGGTAAATTTTCGGTGATGGGATGGAACCGCATTCATGATTGTGATCCACATGGGTCTATGAAAGTCTATTTTGCGCTTAAAGTAAATTCATTATATTAAAAGTCACAAATTATTTTCAAATTGTTAAACACTAAAAGCAGCAAAGTCACGCATGAATGGTAACCCAAAGTAACCCAATAACTCTGTCATTATTTCAGATGGATTTTTCACACTAGATGCTGTCACTGGAAAGATATATTTAGACAAAAATGTTGACTATGAAGCGGCCACAAAAACACACACCTTGACCTTGGAGGCTTATGACGGGGCAGGAATGGTGTCAACTGGAAAAACCAGTGCTACGATTACCATTACGGACGTGAATGACAACAAACCTTTCTTCAAGACGATTCACCAAACAGTAAACGTAATGAGTGGATTTGCCGGTCAGAACACGTTGATTGATTTTAATGGGCAAATCTTGGACTATGACACGACCCCCTTTGATGCTTCAAATATTTCATTATTAAATAGTACTTCTCCCGGTGGTGAGTGACCTTTGCAAATCACTTTGTATTTGAAATTTTTTTTATAATTAAGTTACAACATTGAAAGTTCAGACTATTGTCCAAATAATAAAAATAATATTTATAGTTTTTTAGGACCAAACAATTCAAACAATGTATATATAATTAGCCGGTATAATCTCATAAATAAAACAAATTAACATACAGCCCCGTGGAGCTGAGCTGATCCCAAATGCGTGTAAACATTTTTGTTGACTTGAATAATAAAATGAAGTGCATAGTATGCGTAATAAAGTAATTTGTAGTTGTGGGAATGTATAACCTTTTAAGAGAACCATGCAGTCTGTAAATGAATCAGAAAAATGGTTACAACAGTTTAGATAGTTGTTCATTTCCTCTTTAGATATAAATTTAGGTATATAATATATTTTATGACCTTCAATGATTATTAGTCATAAACCTATCACATATTTTTGTGGCTTCATCCGTTACTAGTTACTATACTTTTATAGATATATTTAGGTACTGCATGTAATGCCCATTATGATGTTTTCTCTTCTAGTGGTATCATATAGATATTGTAATTTTGTATTAGAATTTCATTAATAGACGATCAGGTAATTTGTTGGAATGCTTTATTTGCATGTGAATAATTAGTGCTAATCTATAAATTTGTCTTGAACACAGAAATTTAGATTACTTAGTTTGTAGTGTATAATTTCCGAGTAAACATTATTTTTTCTGAAACTACTTGTTTCCTCTCATTCTGTTAATCGTTGTCACAATATCATATCGTATGTTGTTTCATAATTTGTTTTCAGACTTCATCGTAATTGGAGGTATACTAAAAACAGCACACGCCCTGCCAGTAACTCCTATCCAAGCTATTATCAAAGTCAAAGTAAAAAACACAGCATCTCCTTATGGCGAAGGAACTGCCACAGTCACTGTCAATATTCTCCAGAATAACAGTTTTGTTCCAAACGTTGGCCCAACTCCTGGGGTTTCTGTGCCAGAAAATACAGCTATTGGGGCTCAACTGACTCATATTAACGGATCAGATTTAGATCCGGTAAATCAACTTATTCTCAAGATATCACTGTTAAAATATTCAGTTAATTATGTTTAAAAAATTAATAATTTATTCAATATACACTTTAAATTTATGTAATAACGTTTTATCTATTTATCTAGAAACGTTTATCATACGAAATTAGAAAAAAAATCTTCAATAAGAGCGTTAAATTATTTTGAAAAAAACACTTTCCAATTGTAATTACATTTATGTTAATTGTATGTAATAGATGGAACAGAATGGCATACCATGGTACAGTCAATATGGTTTAGTAAGGAACGCAAACGTACTGTGTAGTAATAGTAATAATAGTATTAATGATGAATTTAATATATAAAAACCAATTCGGTCAAATGGAAACAAATAGTAATTTCAAATTTTCCATCTTTGAATATTTAGGGATACAGTGGCACTCTAAAGTTTTCGATTACTAATGGCAACACAGCCGACAACTTCCTCATTGATGAAAACACCGGTTGGGTTTATTTGAAGAATGCCTTAGATTTCGAAAGTACAAAGAATTATGTCTTGACTGTCCGTGCTACGGACCAAGGCACTCCAGTCAAAACAGGATCCACAATCGTCAGCATTTTTGTGACTGACGTGAACGACAATGACCCATTGTTCAAGCCTCCGCCAGATAACTCTTTCAGTTTGAATGTCTTGGAGAATAAGAAAGCTGGTTATGTCGTCACCACCATTAAAACTTCAGATGCCGATGAGAGTGAGTCAATTTTATGCATATAAATAAACTTCATTATTTAGAATATTTAATAGGTATGCTATTATATTTAATTCTCGATATAGGATTAATAATATCTATTCTGCAGTGAGTAATCAAAAATGGACTATTTGGTGGATACATAATCAATCAAAATCTTTTTTGTGATGGGGGTATGATGTAAATCTGGTATGATGTAAATATATAAACTAAATTTATAATCATGGTACAGCTCTTTGTAGCGTCTTGAATTAATTTTGATAATAATTTGTACTTTATGGATATCTATAAATATTTCAAATATATTATTCAAGTATCAACGTTATAAGTTGACCCTGAACATTTATAAGGTAAGTTACCGTAATAATCAATTTGGAAAGAATATAGGTACTTTGTGTTTTCAAATGAATTTTTTTATTATTTAGTTATTTGCAAAATTATAGTTTTAATGGTTTTATACTGCTTCAGGTGGTGCACAGCCAGTCACCTGCTCCATCGTAACGTCAGGTACACCAGATCCTGCAAGGCTTTTTGACATTCCCGTCGGCTCTTGTGAATTAAAAGTCTTCAATTCTCTTAACCGGTAAGGGATAGCGCATTTATTTGAATATATGAGGTCAAACCACTTTTCTTATTCGATTAAATTCGCTTTCAGTTTATTTATATAGAACAATTTTATTTATTTTTTCTGTATAGAGAAACGAAATCATATGAATCCGTTTTGGTAGAAATCAAGGACAAAAATATGACGCCTGTCAGGTCGAGTCGTACGTTCTTCCACATCACCATCGATGATATCAACGATGAAGATCCATCGTTCGCTCCCCTCACGGCTATTACTGTGGCAATAAATGAAACCGTTATTCCAGGCAAGTTATCTTAGTCAGAAAAGTTTCCAAAAAGACAAAAGGAAACAGTTTTACAAACAATTTTTTGTAATTATATCCTTTTTATTTGCAGGCACCTTTGTCACACAAGTGATTGCAAAGGACCAGGATGCCGGCTTAAATGGGGTGGTTACTTACTCATTGTCAGGAGTTTTTTTCACGCATTTCGAAATCAATCCAAATACTGGAATAGTTACCACCAAGAATGTACCCGACCGAGAAAATATAGACACGTAAATTAACTTAATACTTTGACATTTTGACATTTTACATCTAATTTATGACCGTGTCTTGCTTAAAAAGCATATATCTATAGATAGGCCAATGGCAATTAATTTATAGGCATATGTTAGCTCTCAGCTAACCTTGTAAATGCTCCATGGCTATATAGGAAACTTGAAAATGGGTTAGGGTTTGCTATTCTGTAGCTCTAGAAATATTTAAGAAATAATATCGAAACCTACGAAACTAGTAAAATTAACAAAATATACTAATATTGTGTTAAAATGTTAAATTCATCTTACAAAGAATTAAAAGTTAGAGCCCTTCCAATTGTGATTTTTATAGAATTCTTTCCATTTCCTTCTTCTTCTCCTTAATTTTCTTTAACACCAATAAAAGTACTCGAAGGTATAAGTCATTTATAAATTTTATTAAGTTTATTCATAACTTATAAAGTCCTTCGTTTTTAGTTACTACCTGAAGGTTACAGCTACTGATGGTGGAGCAGTTCCCCGATCTTCAGAACTTAATTTAACGATAGAAATCAGCGATCTTAATGACAACATTCCTATCATTACAAGTAAGTTTCGTTTCTTCTGTATTGGACTTACTATTATTATTTTGTTTTAGGCTTTTTTAAGAATTAAAAATTGTAGTAAAAAAAGATTATATAAATATTGAATATTAATTTGAATATTTCCAATATTTTACAAAACCGATTCCTCATTTTAGATATGCCATATACAAAATCAATTCCCGAAGACGCTCCTGCCTCTACAAAGATTGTACAAATTGTTGCTTCTGATTTGGATTCACAATGGGGTGTTCTATCTTATTCCATTTTATCTGGCGATGTGAAAAATTTGTTTAGAATTTCCAGTAAAGGCCTTATAGAAACCACTAAAGTAAGTTATTCCTTTCTTTTTTTTATTTTCTTACTTTTTGTTCCCTTTTCTATTCACCGATTATATATACAGCATTGGTCCCTCTTTGTGTAAAAATCGTTCAGTTATTAAAAAATGAGGTTATGAATTCTCCATTTTTACTTTTATAGCCGGATTTCGATCGCGAAACCGTTGATAATTATACTTTACTGGTTCAAGTGAGTGATAATGGACTCCCACCGAACGCTGTCACTGTCAATGTCAGCGTCACCATCACTGATGTCAATGACGTAGCCCCAATAGTGCCGTACGATGACGTCCAACTGACGGTAACATTACACTCAAGGGATTTTTTAAGAGAATACATTATTTAAACGGTTAAATTAAATATTATACTTTTAGTTGTATTATATTCTGATTTTTGTTCTTTCGTACTTGATATTTCCTTTTATTGTATGCTTTCACATACATTATACGATATTTATCTTGCTTTAAGATTTCGGAAAACAGTGAATTCGGCTCGGTTATTTATGCCAGTCTCAATGTCACGGATCCTGATTTACCCCCAGATAACAATCGATTGTCCTATTATATTGACGCAGTAAGTTTCCTTAATCAATAATCGTCATTATAAAATGCTGTTCAATATATTAATACATTAATTTCAATAATTTATGATGTTTTGCTCTTCATAATTTTTATTATAAATTGAACTTTTGATCATAACAATTGTGGTTTTTATAACGTTTTTATAAAGTTTCAAATGATTTTTGTTTCCTTTGATAGAGTGATATTAGAGTTATGCAAGTATATTTAAATTTTTGATGAGTAATCCTTTTTTACGCAAATTCTTTGAAATAGAATATTCAAGCTCACGACGATTTCCAACTGGATCCAGTGACTGGCCAGTTTTCAGTGAAGAACGCGAACCTTGACCGGGAGAATAGCCCTTTATACATTTACAGGATTGGCGTTAAAGATAATGGCAATCCTCAAAAATCAAGCACCCTTACTTTGACTATTTCCCTGATTGACCAAAACGATAACACACCGATATTCACTGCCGCTTACTTCAATTCGACTATCCCCGAAAATCTTGGCGTCACCGGATTTGTTCTTCAGGTTATATATCTTCAATAATTATTTTATAATTTATATCTTATTCTAATACAAATGATAACAAAATATGAAATTTTTGTTGTAACGGTCCTTTTTTCACTAAATTAAATTATTTCAATATTGTTTTAACCTGAAATAATTAAGTTTTTAATATCTTTTAATTGATTTCAAATTCTAATTATTTGTAGTTAACAGCTACTGATATCGATCTTGGGATCAATGCTGAAATTGACTACTCAATGAACATCACAGAATCCAGTAGCGCAAATGCAATCCAAGACTTCAAAATTAACAGAAGCACTGGTATAATTAGTGTGAACGCTAGTCTTGATCGGGAAACAAAGCCGTATTATCTGTAAGATATATTTTATTTTTACTATCTAATAAAGATGACATTACACATTTCAAGTTTTACTATTCTTTCCCAAAATTTCAAAAAAGTTTAATTGCTTTTAACAATTTCTATAATGTGTTTGTAACATTTAAAAATACAAACAAAATATGCAAACATTATTTATAATATTCCTTCCCCATTAGACAATATTTGAATTATTGTTTTTTGCATATTCTGATTCTTAATATATTCTCGTATTATGTATTAATTAAAGCTAAATGTCGAATGCTTATAGGTTATCTATTAATAGTTTTGGGATTTTTTGTTATAGTTAAAAAGAATATTTCGTCCTAATTATCCTTTGAATAAAATAAAACGTTTTTTAGCAATTCTTAATGTATATACTAAACGTCTCTTCACTGTTAGGTTCCAAGTGCTGGCGGTAGATAAGGGAAGTCCAAAACGAACCGGGACAGCATCCGTCTTCATCACCGTCACTGATGTGAACGATGTAGCTCCCACGGTTGTACCTTCCTTCTATGACACCGAGGTTCCCACTATAGACAACGGAACAATGGTTCTGGCCACCGTTGGCTACACAGATCCAGATACGGGTTTAGGTGGTCAGGTCTACTATAAATGGACAACCAGCGTTATTTATTTTTTGATCACCGCGAGCGATGGTATGTCTTGTATGAAATATTTATGTGTTTTAATGTTTCATTGTACTCTTAGAAAAGGCAATCCATATTCAATGTTATTAATTATGCTCTTATATTAACGTTAGGTACTATTCGTCGCAATCCTGAGTATAGTTTGACCGCTGGACAAATCTACATACAGTATGCCTCGGCTGTTGATAAGGGTACCCCTAGTTTGACCAGTGCTTCACCGGGAACTATTCGAATTGACTCATTCAAAGCGGAAGACTATGTCGTTCTCATCACTATGTCCACTTCGATGGGCGACTTCTTGCTTTATAAGAATTCGGTGCTAAGAGGGCTGTCCAAAGTGATGGCCAATAGATATCCGGACAACCGCATTGGCTTGTGGAAGGTCGTGCATTCAGGGTGAGTTTTAGTCAAAGGAAATTATTTTTGTATCTCCTTAGAATTTGTTGACTTGTCGTAAACGAAAATATTTAAAAATGTAATCCTCCTATTTTCTACAGAAGCAACATTATTGGATATTTCTATGGGGTGAAATTTAATACAACCAACAACATTGCCAACATCGATAAAGGCAAGCAGTTCATCCCTGTCTCAGAGTTGCTTGATATCTGGCGGGAAGATGCCGCAGGTAGGCCCACTGCTGGACTTACGGGATCTGACTTCCGCAATGTCACCATTACACATGTGGAGCCTTATCCAGTTCCCGTTGAAGTTCCCTGGTGAGTTTAGATCTGATAATATCTGCTAATAGTTAAATGCATTTAGTTTATATCTTGAGAAATTAAATCGGCAATACTTCTCGTAAAACAGCAACAAAAATAATTAATAAAGTATTTATATATAATTGGGATCAAAACAGAAAATTCATAAATCATGTTATTTTATTATTTTATAAAACTACGTTAAACTATTTTGTATATTTTTGCAACTTTGAAAGCCTTTTAAAATCCTTGATTATGAATAAATTTATCGTAGAAATGTTTCATAAATGTGTTATAATTAAGGTATTATAGAGTTTAATATATTATTACATTGACATTACGTATGTGTCCTTTCAAAATATAAATGTGTTATATGAGCTCTAATCGATCCAGGAATTTTCTTGCAGGTATCAAACACCGGGTGGTATTGCAGGTCTCTTCTTCGCGGTTGTGGGTGGTTTGGCCCTTTTGATTGGGGGAATAGTCGGAGGTGTCATGGGATGTCGGGGTTCTTCTGGAAGTTACACTGTGTAAGTATACAATCCAACAATAAATATACATTGAACTGCAAAACCGGAACCAATAATAAAAGTGAATTGTTTATTATGTGCAATCCTTAAAAGTCAAAATAAAAATTCTGGTCTATGTGATGTGTTTAACTTTTTATTTTATTTTCTATTTCAGAAATCCAACCTCAAAACTAGCCACCCGTGCACCTGCAAATCCCACATCGGTTCCTAAAGAACGAAGTGAGTATCTTATGTAATTCATTTTTAATATTTAATAATAGTTGATAATTTGTTGACCTATGGAGATTTTAGATAGTATACCTAACCATTTTCATATACACATACATCACTAATAGTTTATCATTAATAAATAACATTTATATTTATAGATAAGAACTTTATTAACTTTTCATTGCTACCTTTGCTGTTTGATCTAAAATATAATTTTATATAGAATACTTGTAAATACTTGTTAGCTTCCCACTGAACTATAGGGTACTATTTTAATATTGTTACTTGTCTGCAAATTTCAGAACTTTTGGAATTGAACAAAGACAAACACCCCAATAAAGTGGATCCCAAAGAAAAGTTTGATGATAACCCTCGACCAACTTCTTCTTCAAAAACACGAGTTGTTAATCAGGATATTGCCGATAAGGTCTATGAACCAAGTATGTCGGAATTATAATTGTTTTATACCAATATCCTTTCATATTCAACACATCTCCCCTTCTCTTTTAGGTTCTGGTTTGATTCACTCATATGATGTGCCAGCTAATGTTTACCAACCAATGCCGGACTTCTGAGGAGTTGTACTCGACCAAATATAAAATTGTCATAAACATTCAAAATTTCACATTTATTTATTCAATCTTATTCATTATACATTTATCATATCTTTTGAAACACTATACATCAAACTTTGATGGATTTTTTTGCATGTACGTGCAGTGGTTATTCATATTATATTATATATATTTTTTTATTCTGTTAGAGTTTTTATTTTCATCAAATCAACTTATACATTTTTCACAAAATGTTGTTTATATTTACAATGTAGGTAATAGAGAATCACTAGCTATTTGATAAATGACATTATTTTCATACAGACAATTCAGACATTATTTTCATGATATATATAACAAATTTTAACCTTACATAATAAAAGTAATCTTGTTAGTCAATTTCTGTTTTGTTTTACCTCTGATAATAAGATATAGCTATTCCTTTATAAAGAGGACGCAGATGAAGAAACTTTATCGTATCCTCCTAATTTTTTTCTCGGCAGTTAAAATATATATTATATTTATTCTTTATAATTATATATACATTTATTTCAATAATAATTATATAACAATAAGAGCAATAAATCACATTATACTAAAAAAATAATATTTTATTTAGTAGTTGTGAATAACTCAATAAACGGATCGTAGTTTTGGGAACTTTTTACTTTTAAAAGAAATTCAATTCTCCAATAAATTTCTAAAAATTAAATCAACGAAGAAGAACATGTTAGTAGATAAACTTTGTGTTAAATAAATAAAATAAAACTTAGAATCATAAAATAAACTATAAATCGCTTAATTCAGAATAGAATATTAAATATGTGGAATTAATAACATATTAATTGATTGTTATAAGAAAGATATCTCCTGGACCCCTACTAAATTACATATTTAGATGAATGTTATTTTTGTAATACAACTATTTATTAAAGTAGGTATAAATAATGTAATATTACAATGCATTATACTTCTAGCAATGCATACTTGTTACATCGTGATAACGGATGCCATTATATGACTATTATCGATTTATTATTATATACATAGATAAGAGAGGGAGGGAGAGAGCAATAAACACTTTTGTGACATTCATAAATACCTTTATGATAAGCAAAAGTTCATACACTTTGAGGACATGTTTATTATATAATCTTATTTAGATATTGTTATATTTTCTTGTTACTGTTATGGAAGATCCGTGAGTAAAATTATAATGCTTATATATATTTTTTGTAATATAGAAAACAAATATTGAATTCTGATTCAAATATATATGTAACAATTCAATCAAGATTTTGAACCAAATTATTTAAATAAATAAATGTATATCGTAAACAATAAAATCCATTTGAATAGATCGCACATATTTATGCATGTAGAAAAAGATGTGTAAAATAAAAATTCAGGAAATCCTGTTAGGAATTGTTAATTTTTATTAATGAATTATTGATGTAAATTTCATAAATTAAACTTATTTTTTTATTAATTTCCAAGATAAGCATGTCATAATTATGGTCAATGTCATTAAAAAATTAAATCAATAATGTCAAGGTCATAGAAACAGATAGTTAATAAAGTTAACCTTATAGATAAATAAAGGTCACAATAATTTCAAGACATAAAGTAAATATCAATTTTGTCTTTTCTAATTAATGTACCTAAATACGTTACAGTAAACAATTTGTTGTGATATAAGTAGTTTCATAATTCGAATAGAATTTAACAACATTAAACTTTGCTACAACTTAAATTAGCCCCGAGGAGACAAATATTGATGTCCCATGGAGTGCTTGGGGTTTCATCAAATTTGACGGATATGGAAATGGAAAAAGCTTAGCCTGCGAAAATCCAAAAGTCAGTTCACATTTCTTCAGCAATTGTTTATAAAAATTTCAAAATGTAGCAGATGATCCTATAATTATTGTCAAGTTACGTCATTTTCAAATCATAGATGATTTTGATAATTTTGAAAAAACTTTTCTGCTAATACATATTTTTATTTGACACTAAGCCTTTCCATAAAAATCCTATTTTATTCAGTTTTTTAAAATAGATGCAAAACAAATGGTCTATGATGATGACACAAATCGAGCTCACTTCAAGAAATCCGATCTTAAAGTATTGGCTGACAATATGAGTCTCAATCAACCCAAACTCATTCTATCCATGAATGGTGGGGCTTTAGATTTATCAATGACTAAACGATTATCCTCTGCTTTAAAACAAGGAATTATTGATGTCGCATCAAGTACCGGTAAGACAAGTTGGATCTTTGTTCAACGTTATCTTAGATATGTATTTGAAAAAAATTCATATCGATATTTAAAAAATTGATTCTTTTAATCTTTTGGAACAAAGCAGTACATTCGATAACATAATAAATTTTTTAAATTTTCTTAATGTTATTCATTGAAGGCTTTGTCAATTAAAATATCTAAATATTCAATAGCTGATATGATTGGTATATCGTCAGTAATGTGTCAGTAATGATGTTTTCTTGCTTTGAGAAGTGAAAAATGTATGTGAACTGGTTAAAATAGTATTTCAAAATAGAATATTCAAATGTTATTCCTATTTTATATTTATATTCAAAGACACATTAATTGTTACTGGTGGCTGCTATTCGGGTGTTTCCAAGATCGTGGGCGAAGCAGCACAAAATTATGCTATGACTGAAAACATTAAGTACAATCTTACTGTTTTGGGGATTGTACCATGGGGATGTATACACGGTCGTAAAAATTTGGAATGTGTAAGTTTTGGGTGAAATATTAATAATTAATAAATATAACAATATAATTTATACCACAAAAGTAAAAAAAAATATTAAACTTAATTACTGTTCAATTTTAAAACATTTTATATTATATATACACAGGTAGGGATGCGCATACCGGAAAACGAGGTATATACCCTTCCAATTCACCTTGTAAAGGAGGTCCTTACAAAAGGAGGTCCTTTTAGAGGTCCTCGTTTTCTTTTCGTACTTTATATAGAATTTGTGGACTGTTAATGGTCAAAAATCTTTCAATTTAAAGAAAATTATTTTTCTAGTTCAATTTCAAAAAATTAATAACTAATTTTGAATTAATCGCTCAAAATCAAGTAAACTGTAAATTGAGTATATGTTACTTATACAGTCGTAGATTAGACCTGATAAAGGAGGTCGCAGTATAGGTAAGTTTTTTAATCTTTTTTAATTCGATTGTAAAAAGTTATAACATATACTTTAAATTATAAAAGCATACTATACAATGCTTAAATATGATATACATAAAAAATATTTATACTTCAATTGTCCATCGATTAAACTTTTAAAACTATTTGATGTAAATAGCGGTGATTTTATATTTTATCGGTATACGCTATCGGAGAACAGGTAATTACCATATTTTAAAGATTGCTAAATATTATAATATATTACGTATTTGATTGATCACATATAATAATATATTTTTTTATATCAGTTTCTCAGGTATTTGATATTTAAAAAAAGTATAACAAGCACTAAATTTAGTAAAAGGTTCTGAACCTTCGAATTTCAACCTTAGTACATAGCTCCTACATAAATAAATTCAGTTATGAGTTTTTTTTTAATAAAATTATGCTGTTTGTCATTTGAATTCATTCTGTAATTAAAAAAATATCTATATCTGATTCAATAATTAAATGGGTGTTATATTTAGTAGGTATTCAGTTATTGTTGTCCTTAAGTTCTGACAAACAATACATTGGTTATAAAGGTATAATACTTATTAATAAGATATATTGGTAACAACATTTTATTGCAAAGTTCCAGATTTTCATTCAAATTTAACGATATATATAATACATGACCGACCATAATTCTGAATTATTCAAGCCATGTCTTTTAATTTTGACCATATACAATTTATTTCACTTAAACATTATTCTGTTTATTAACTTTCTTACTAAGAAATATGAATATTTTGATATTGGATTACTTCGAAGTGTTCTATCCTATTTGAAAATAGTTACATTTTCTCTTAGTCTCTAAATTTGTTTCTAAAATAAATTTTATTAATTACTTGAGTAAGGGACAACTGCAAAATTAGTCAGTTATATGTCTGGTCAGTCTAATTAGGCTGATAATAACAATACTGCCATATTTTTCTGACATATGTTAGATATAGAGATCTTAGAAATTCTTATTTTTTTATAATTTTTTAATTAAATGAATAGGATTCCTGTATAATAATATATACAGTCAAATAGGGCTGAAAATAAATGCATTTTCAGGCTGCATTTAAAGATTTAGTTATACAAATGGTTTTGATTTAAATCAAAATCTATCATTTTTGATTTAGAAGGTAGACTTTTTAAAAGATAGAATTGACAACATATTTAAAGTAATAACATAACAATGTTTTTTATTCCCAAATTATTAATCAAAAAAGCATGATTAAAATAAAATCTAAATAATAATTCAACCTAAATTGGCTGTGAAAACTGCCTCATTTTGCTGTTGTCCCTTACTTACTTAGTGCCATATAATAACAAGTTGATTTCCGATTTTTTTAAATTTCATTAGAGATAATATTTAGAAAATTTCTAGAATTTGGCAATACCAAATATAATTATGCTTTGAATAAAATATATTTGACATGTAAAGAAAACTTTATTTAAGAGAAAAAAGATGTCCTCAATTTGTATATTTGTAAAACACTTAAAAAGATAGTTATATATAAAAAATTCAAATCAATTCATCAAATCCTTTAGAAGCTAGTAACAATGAAATTTTTTAAGCAATGAAATTCTCAGAAAAGTATTGTTTATCAATAAATTGAATATTCATATTTATACATAGACTGGGATCTCACAACAGCAGATTTAACACTTTTAATGTTGTAATATCAGCTAGACCATACAATATTAGGTTATTTCACAAGAAAATGCCCATTTCTTATAAATTAAAGGGTTAAATTAATTTTTAAAGAGTTTGTTGTATATGATTTTGAACATTTAATGGATTTCTTCATATCAGAACAAAAAATTATTTAAATATGCTTTTGAATATTAGTTTTAGACTCAATTTAGGTAGTTTAATTTAATAATTCTTTGTGTAATTGAAAATATCAAAATTGAAACTCCATCAATTAAAAAAGTGGAAATGTCTATACGGATGTGATAATAGAACGTCATGTAAGCATATTTTTATTTTCAATTTTTAATTAAACAAAATATAGGTAAAATATGCTTAATACAAGTAGGTAGTTGAAACAGCTTCAATTATCGTTATATCGATTAATCAATATAATTATGCATAGTTAACAAAACTAAGGACCACAAATTCCGGGCAAATATCATATTCATAATATACATTAATTTCTGCTTGACCTCAATTTACGGTTATAACTTATTGATATAATTTATAACTTTATACATATATACATTTGTATTTATGATAAATTCATTTTTATATTTTGAAAAACATGTCAAATATCTTTCTTTATTATTAAATATAAATTCGACTTATATATACTTTTAATTATGTATAATGGTAATTAAACCTCTTTCTTTAGTTTTAATTGTATATTTCTAATAATTATGTTCTACCCTTTTGCAGGCACCAGCTTTGGAATATACAGGCAAACTAAAAGTAGTGGCCAACGTCGTGTAAGTATATATTTTTTTTACAAAATGCAATTTTAAAATATATGGATAAAATAGGTTCGATGTAAGAAGTTCTAACAAATTTAATAATCGTTTTATCGATTAATCAATGTATATATGCTTAGTTAACAAAACTAATGACCGCAAATTCCGGTCAAATATCATATTCATAATATACTTTTCAATTTCTGTTTGACCTCACTTTACGGTAGTTTGATATATTGACATATACATAATTTTGTATTTATGCTTAATTCATTATTATTCAAATATTTCAAAAATTGATGAAATATTTCGATATTATTAAATAAAAATTAATTTTTTATATTTTAAATATTGTATAATGATAAGTCTCTTTCCGTAATTTAGGTAAAATAGACTTAATACAAGTAATTCCAACAACTTTAATTATCGTTATATCGATTAATCAATATATGCTTAGTTAACAAAACTATAAATGACGGCAAATTCCGGTCAAATATCCTATTCATTATATACGTTCCAATTTCTGCTGGACCTCAGTTTCCGGTAGTTGGATATATTGACATAAACATTTGTATTTATTATAAATTAATTATTAGGTTTTGATAAAGTGATAAAGGATTTCGTAATTATTAAATATTAATTCGATTTATATATATTTTAATATTGTAATGGTAAGCCTCTTTCTTTCGAAATTTTAGAAAGTCATCCACACCCCTTGGATTTCCAGAGAAAAAGAAGAGTTTTTTACCAATCTCGGTGACTGTTTCAAAAGGTAACAGAGTGCCCAGGAAAGAAGAATGCATGAAATGCATTAGAAATGGTTTGAATAGGGATTGGGCAGTGATAAAAACACAGGAATAATATTTCGCGTAATGTTCCTTTTTAAAAGTTGAATTGTTTATATTATTTTTATTTTTCAGGTTCTCAACATGATTAACAAGAAAAATAACTTTATTTCTTCTTAACTTTTCAATTTTTATTCTTAACTTTTCAATTTTTCATATTAACTCCAATAAAAATAATCATAACTTTTCCGTTTTACTTGACTCTCTTCTTTTGTTCATAATTTAGTTAAATAGTTGTCTGATAGCCATAGCCAAAAATATCCTTAGTGTGGTTACACACATATAATTAATTCTAGTAAATCATTAATTTTTGGGGGAAAAAACCATAATATTATTTATCAAAATGGTCATAGAATTAATAGACTTTTGGTTTGAAAGTTCTATAATATGTTAGAAAGGTATTAATAGTTAGCTATTGCTCTAATATCTACTCAATGGAGATATTATTTTTTTATAATCAAGGATTTAATTAATGAGGATATTAAAATTTAAAGATTAGTTGAATTAATATTACTAAACGAGTAAATAGAACTTTTCTTGAAAGCAATCATATTTTGAATCATGAAACTAGTTATATATTTTACTGTCAAAAAATTAGTTTTAAACAAATATGGTATTGCATAAGAACAGACCAAATTTGCGAAATTTCATTTAATTATCTTGAGTTTAATTAAGATTAATCAGAAGTATTTGAGTGTATTGTATATGATTTCTCATAAAAAATGCGTTTTTGAAATATTTTGTTTATTGAACATTAAAATAGTGTAGCAATAGATATCCAACTATTTGTAAACTTATTGTGCTATAGTTTGATAACAGTACATTCAATTAAGTGGTTAGATAACATTCAGAATTGAGTATTTGAATAATAAAAAAAAAAAATTTAAATAATAAAAAAAATAGGATTTATTTCAATTTGACAAACGCAAAGCGTTACAAAATACGTAGATAATGGTTACATTAAGGGATCAAATACAAAGAGGATTACGAAAAGTAAATGAGGAATATTTAAATATAAGGTACAAAACAACAAAATATATGAATTCTGGCTAATTGACATACTCGTTTAATAGCAACAGCAAAATGGTATGTACTTTATGTAATAGTCTAACTAAGTAGTCCCTTTTCTTGTTTTCGTGAGAATAGGCCTGATGAATCTGTGAAACCTCGCTTTGTCGTTGGTGGCAAAAACATCCTATTGTTCGTTAGTTTTTGCACCTTCAGGAATAGTTTTCGGACGGCTTGATCCATTGATCCAAAATTGATACTTTTTGTGACGAAGCTACACAGGCGATTTCTATATCTTCCATGATAGCGAATTCCTACAGTAACCTACGAGTACAATGGCTGTGAAAGCCTGGTGGATATCCTTTTGTTTTGTACCCTGTTTTTTAGGATTGTAATTGCATATAAGATTTATTTGATAGGCTTTATCTGATTTGAGGTGCTATATATATTTTCACTTTCAGTTGATTGGAGAAATTGATTCCGAAAATGTTTATATCTTGAATTCTTACGATATTAGGGATTTTTTGAGAGGTCTAATTACACCCAGAAGCACATAAATCAAAGAAGAGAAGTATTCATTTATAAAGCTTTGCAGCTATACATTGTGTTCAATAAGAAGTTTGGACAGATGACACAATGAGTTTTGAAAAATTGAAGTACCTAATTTGGAAGACCACTAACTGAGTTACGAAAACCAATATTGCCAGAATTAAAATGGTTATCAATGAGGATCCAACTAGCCGACACTTTGAAGAATAGCGGAAAGATTGAAAATAGACATGTTTTTGGAGTAAGAATACTTCAGAAAGACGTATAGAAAAACATTTGTTTCATACAAAAATAAGTTTCAATTGTTTAACAATTGTATATAAGCAAATTAACACATATAATACATTAATATAACTCGATTAACACAATAAAAATAGGGAGTTCAAGTGGCATTGATATAGGTGAATGTTTGATATAAGCGAATTCTACTGTAATTGTATGGATTAAAGGGACATTTGTGAAAGAAGCAATTAAGAGACGCAAATAAATAGAAAGAGAGGGTTATTTATTATTTCATAGTTGTTGGTAAACATAGACGCTGCCTATAATGTATTTAATGCTATATTGCTATGGTAACAAACATATGTATTAACTGTATATAACACTGTATAAATGAGGTACGACCTCTAATTGTTTATATTTTGCGTGAGTAGATATCGGTGGATGTAGGTATAGATATTGATTAAATGGATCGCTTAATATTGTCCTATAAATATAATTAGCTCTGAATGGGAATAAACTTTGCACAGGTAGAAATAATTTAAATATCCAATTATTGTATTGGTAAATTATAGAATAATTATCAAAATCTGTCTTTACTTTTTCGTTAAAGAACAAAGTTGAATTTTCATGAAAATCAAAATTATTAATTTGAAAAGGATAATGTCGTTTTTCTTTTCTTGAAGCTCTGTTTTTAGTTCTTAAACCAAATCATTTTTAAATGAAATTGAGCTAACATACATTTTTTTCCTTTATTAGATCAATTATATGTTATATCAATTATATTAGAATTTGTATTAAATCTCAATTTATGAAAAAATTAATATACCTACGGTGATTGAAATAAGTAAAATCTTTTAAGATGTTTTAGATTTTTTAAATTAAATTAAATTTAAACTTCACATTAAAAGTATAATAATTTTATTCAAAGATTTCTTGTGGTATACGATATTTTATATTATAACTCAAAGACATAAATAATATCGTATACCACACAACATCTTTAAAAATAGTTATAATATTTTATAACTTAATATGCAAATTTACATATTTTTATTATCACGGAAATATTGTGTAATCTGAGGTCAAATTTTTATATTTTTCCTCATTTTTTAGCTTCAGTTAGTCATATCGTTTGAAACTTTTAAGATTCTAAGTATTACGCACCTTATAAATATATGATAACATTTTTATCAAAATCTATCAATGCTTTCGAATACGTATGGTTAAGACAATTGGAAAGTCTGTAACTTTGTAATGCTATTATGTATTAACGTTATTTTTTAGCACAATATTATTTTAATTTGGAGATGTTATATATTGAAAATTTCGTGATTATTTCTTAAATATTTCTAGAGTTGCAGACTTTCAAAAACTACCCCTTTTTCAACCCCTTTTTAAACTAATATTATCTGATTCCATAAATAATAAATATTCACAACTTCTATAAATTACATTTTAAGATATTCACAAGTTTCTATATATGAATTACTTCAAAATATTCACATAAATCTTTGATTATTACATTTTTTGTTAAGTAAACAATTATTTTGCATTGCTTAGAGTGTGATCAACAAAACATAGTATAATTATTAAGATTCAGTATTTCAAAATGCTAAAATTGCATTGATACAAAATGTATTTAGGTATGTTAAGTTTTTTCGAATTATTTCATTTAAAAATTAAATGAAAAAGTCGAAGACACTGCATCGAAAACGTTGCTCCTGCCCCAGCATTATGCAGAGATGAGTTTATAATATAAATAAATAAATTTGTAGCATCAGTTTTTGGTTAAAATAACAAATTAATCGAAAAACAAAGATAAGGATACAGTGAGAACTGAATTAATGTTATCGATATGTAGTGTATCGATCAAATAATAAAGAGCGAGCTCGTTCTATATTCTACTACAATGGTATATTTTCATGCAATGGATCGATTCACGTAATATAGTTTCGTGTGAGCATTATTTCACGTACGTCAAATGAGTTAGTTATCGACGCATGATACTATAACAAGTTATAACATAACTCGGTAGTGACCATTATTGTTAACGCTCCTGCGTTGTCTTAGGTATAATGAGCTCATTACTTCTCATTCCTACCAAGTGAACATTAGTTGTTTTTTCTTCATTTAATTACGTTATGTTAATTTATGAATCGTATAATTATCAGATAATCGTACATGAACCGTTATAAAACCGTATATGAACCGTTGCAACCAAAATGATCGATTTATACATATAACGTTTGTAAATTCCTTCCAGACTCGATATGGGGATGATTTCAACACTGCAGAATATCTTAACTGCAGACACGGATTACATGGTCTGTCTTTGTTAGATCCAAATCATACTAATTTTCTGCTTTTTGACGATGGTTCTGAGAATGAGAACAGTTACGGAAAAGAAATAGAGTTCAGAGGAGAATTTGAAAAGTTTGTTGCTAAAAATGGTAAAGGCAGAGGAGAATTCATGCACTGTTTTTTTCCAGATTAGTTAAAAGTAAATGGTAAATAGTAAATAGTAAATAGTAAATAGTAAATAGTAAATAGTAAATAGTAAATAGTAAATGGTAAATAGTAAATAGTAAATAGTAAATAGTAAATAGTAAATAGTAAATAGTAAATAATAAATGCTAAATAGTAAATATAGTAAATAGTAAATGCTAAATAGTAAATGGTAAATAGTAAATGCTAAATAGTAAATATAGTAAATAGTAAATGCTAAATAGTAAATGCTAAATAGTAAATGCTAAATAGTAAATGCTAAATAGTAAATGGTAAATGAAAAATGGAAAATAGTTAAATATAAAATAGTATATGGTCTGGTTTTCTTTGTGCAATTTGGTTAATATAAATTAAATCGGGGAGATGTATATCCGTAACAATGACAATCGTAATTATTCTAAATGGACTTTCACTTTTTGAATTTTTTTATATTAGTATTTATCTTCTTTCGAATACTAACAAGTATAAAAATAGACGATTATGCATGAATGTTTTCAATTCAAATTTATATTTTAAATTCGGAGGTTCAATAAACAAGTAGTCTGATATTTTGGTTAAAAATTTTCCAAAATAACCAAATTTGGCACATATGTTGATAATGCAATACTATTTCGATTTTGACGGGCGCCATATTGGTGAAAATACAAAATGGCCGCCGTATATGACATGTAAATTCCCTATCTATGCAAGAAAAACTTTAAATCGCAAATAATTGCTTTATGATATATTTTGGAGGCATATAATATATTACCAATAGATAAAAACGTATCTAAATACATTATTGTTTTGTGAAAAATGTCCATGTATGACGTCATAGACATTTATCTAAAAAATGAACGTCAACAAAAAATAATGTTTTAGTGAATATCTCAAAAAGGAAACACTTGAGACGTTATATATGTATTACCAACAGTTAGGAAAACTACCATACCCCATCAGATACCGTAGGTTTAAAGAATAGAAAATGTTTAGGAATCCCTCAATGGTCAAAAAGTGATATTTTGGCCCCAAATCAGCACTTTTTGACCATTGAGGGATTTCTGAACATTTTTTAGACATTTACAGTAACCTACACTATCTGAAGGATTATTGTTATTGTCCTAACTGTTGGTAATACAGATATAAGGTCTCAGGTGTTTCCTTTTTGAGATATTCACTAAAAACGTTATTTGTTGACGTTCATTTTTTAGAAAAATGTCTTTGACGTTATACATGGACATTTTTCACAAAACAATAATGCATTAAGATACGTTTTTATCTATTGGTAATATATTGTATGCATCCAAAATACATCATAAAGCAATTATTTGCGATTTAAAGTTTTTCTTGCATAGATAGGGAATTTACATGTCATATACGGCGGCCATTTTGTATTTTCGCCAATACGGGGCCCTGTCTTGGCGCCTATCAAAAATCTAAATAGTATTGTATGATTAACATATGTGCCAGATTTGGTGATTTAGAAGAAAGTGAATCAAACGGCCTCACAAACCAAATTTAAAATATTAAATGTAAGTTCCTTAATAGTGATATACATTTTACAAAATTGAAACACCCCTTATATAACTCTAAGATTCAGGGTCAGCATGCCCCATCGTTCAATTGGTCATCAATGGAGGGAAATGGACCATCGAAATGGCCCACACAGCAGTCATTGGAAATACCCCGATTGTTGTGGTCAAGGGGTCAGGTAGGGCCGCTGATCTTATCTGTGATATTCAAAAATCCATTGCTTCCAACTCTGGAACCTGCACAGATTCTTTTCTAAAAAGGTAACTTTTCATTACAACAGTTATTTTGTTTTTAATCAACAAATGTGCTTTTTAAACGACCGGTTTTATACTAATACAACTTTATAGAACGAATTTTATGAGTTTATGCTATTCGAATTTTTACATTTTGTAAAATTTGTGTAAAGGAATATCATTTAAAAAATTACTTCGATTCAATTATTACTATTCATTCTGTTTTCTATATATTAGCACCATCTTGGAACACGTTGAAAAATACCGAAAAGATTTATACTTGATCAACGAAGTTGAAATGTTTAACCACACAGTTGGTTACCTGAATGAAATGTTCTTGCATAAAAAGCAAAGACGATTGGTAAGACATGTGATCTTTAACAATTATAAATTATTACTTTATAATTCTGTTTGCTATTTCAAATTATTTCCATTTGACTGAATTTTATTTTACTAATAGCTTGTAAATTTAACGAATTCTAATTATGTACATTCAAAGAATTATATTCTATGATCTCCTAAAATATGCAAAAAAGTGACACAAAGGGAGAATAAAATATATTTAAAAATACAAGAGAGATTTAAAATGCAAAGACAAAATTTAAAACAACTAGCTAAAATTCGATCTGTTATCTGTTTTAGAATATATTTAAATTTTGTAATTTAATGAAATTATGTAATCCTATTGTTTTTTTTGTATTATGATTGAACTATTTATAATATTTTAATTTTGTATACCAATTGATTTATTTTAGATACAGGTTTAATTAATCAATGGAATCTATTTCGAATTATTATCTTTATAAATTGAGCGTTGCTAACAGTTATTTTAACTCTTTTTCGTATAAAATAGTACGGTAAAGCACAAATGCAAATTTGGCTTAACATATGTTTTATAATGTTACGATTTAGTAGATTTTGAATATACAGCTTACAATAACTCAAATATAAAAATAGATTTCGTTATTATTGCACTTTTTGGGGTCAAATAGTTCCATTCCTGTACTAATAGTCCTAGCTAGTTTAATGAATAAGGTCAATTTAAGCAACTTTGACTATGTTTCATGCTAAACTATCATAGTAACTGTAGATAACGTATTCTATTCATAATATTTATAAATATTATGAATATTATCTTAATATTCATAATAGTCTATTCAGACAATTTTAATGTATGACAATTATTATGCTGGTTTGATTTATATACAAACACACATTCAGATTTTTAGTGAAAATAAATCAAAAAACTATAATTAAATCAAATATCAGAAAGATGCTCGCATACTAATTATTCTGTTTAGTTTTTGCAAATATTGTTTTATTTTCTAGATTTACAGTTTTGATAGCAGAACCAAGAAACTTGATCAAGCTATATTGCATGCTGTATTCAAATGTAAGAATAACAACTCATTTCTTGTTAATTGCAATTGTAAACCAAATTAATTAATCTATTCCATTGCATGATATTGTACATTTTTTTATAAATATTAAAAGTCAAAGTCCTTTTTTTGTTCTTCATTATTCCTTAAAGCTTCGGAAAATGTCCATGATCAGGAACAATTCAATTTAACCATGGTCATGAAAAGATGTGACATTGCCGAAGAGGAATTCTTCAGTAGTGAAGAAAAAAAGAAAAGACTCGAGGTAATAATTGTTTTTAATATTAAAGGGAAATAATAATATAATCTTGAATATTTTTAAAAATGAATAATTTTAATGCAAATTGTCAACATTAATATCTCTAATATTTCGATGGATATATAATGACTATTATAAACTTATCAATTATAGTCCATACTTTAAACACATTCACACAAACACAATCACATCACACGAAAACTAATTGAATCCAAAATCATTTAATTTCCATCAAAATATATCCAGCAATTTTGCCATCCTACAAAATGGAAAATATAATTTCACACAAGGTCATCATGGAAAACAAACATCTTTTCTGTTAGATATAGTCCCACAGCTAGCACCCTTCAGCTACAAGGGAAGAGATACCAACATTGATTCCCTTTTAATTATAGATAATAGTGTCAAACCTTCTTATATAAATCGATTTACACGAGTCATCCAGATAGATAAAAAAGACAATTAGAATTTTTCAGTTAAAATAATTTTGTCGTTTTCCAAACTTTACTTTTCTTTCGCTTTGTTTATATCAATAATAAATTATAACCGAAATGTCTGTTATACATTTTAATGACAAAATTTAATGACCTATTATTTACTATAGTTTTAGTTTTTTTATTTAAAAGCATTTATTTTATTATATTTTTATTCAACCTGGTGAATTTTTAATGATTATGGGAGGTATTTTTTGTGTAATGATATTTCAAAATAAATTATTTCATTTACGATAATAAACTCCGTAAGCTCAATAATATCTCAAAAGTTATTGTGCCAATTAAAGTCTCGAAATGATTTTTTAATGCATATCTCTTTTCCCTTCACTTCAGGAGGTTGATTTGGACGTTGCAATGGAATCGGCTTTGTCAGAAAACTTGGCTGACTTTGTTGAACTTTTTCTAGACCATGGAATCAGTATTCCGGTTTTTTTAACTAAACAACGTCTCACTAATCTATATGAAACAGTAACGCTATAAATCTTAAATTTTTTATCATAACATTTTTAAATATAGAAAGTTTTATAAATGGATATGTTTGTATTCATTTCAGGCCACTAAAAAAGAACCTGGCCGGGTAGAGGATAATTTCTTGAAAGAAATGTTAACTGAATTCAATAAAAAGGTACAGATATATATTTGTTGTAGAATAAAATTTTATCTACAGTAAAATAAAAAACAAATAAAAAACTTAAAATATTTTTTAAATTATCGTTAACATTGCAGGTTGTCGTCATTATTTTATATCACAAAATTTTAGATGTTTAGCATAATGTTCTGCTCATATTTATTAAAGATTACCCTTTATTTATTTTCACAGAAATACATCCGAGAAGATTTGCTGACAACAATCGGAAAATTTATTTTCCATCTTACAAAAAGTTGTAATCCTTACAGTACCCATTCACGTATGTTGAAAGTATTTAATACATCCTCCCTAGTAATGTGTATCTGCACTAATTTTAGAATTGTATAGGCGCTCTTAAAACGCTTTTAAAGGCGCTCTTAATACAACACTTGAAGGATTGGACTAAAGTTATAAACGTGTTATAACAACTTGATTATAAAGTTCATCAAATATCCATTCATAATTTCCTATTCTGGATATTGTCTATCAAGTATTATATTTCAGAGGTATATATTTGGTGGCTGGCTATCCATGAAAATGCAATCCTGAGAAAAACCACATCAGAATTAAAGATCAGAAACCTAAAACCTCAGAAGGAAACATTCTACTAGACTCAATTGGTGACGTATCTGAGCGACAAGTCAAGGGAAAAAATGGTTCGGACAAAGGAACAGTACATTAATAGATTCCTTAAATATCAGAGATTGAGACAGATGCGATTCCTAGTAGTCGTGGCCATTTGGGGCTATTTTAGGGCCGTTTGGTTCAAATTCTTCCAAAAGCTTCTTCCAAATTCTTCCAAAGCTAAGATACTATTTCGATTTTTGACGGGCGCCAAGACAGGCTATCTTGGCGAAAATACAAAATGACCGCCCCCAGATTAGAGGTAACTTATTTAAATAACTAAAAGAGCTGTAACCATGTATGATACCACATTTAAAGTGTTTTCGAGGTCGAAAGTCAAATTATGATATGAAGTGCATCGATGCATTGCAGAATATCAGACTTCGTCTCAAATCACAGTGCCCCTCGGTCAGCCAGGTTTGGTGGTTCTTTTTGATTTTTTAACTCAAAGAAAGCTGCTATGTCAGCATCAGGGCGAGACTACAATGGGAGGAAAAGCTGTGTGACCAAAACCATGTTGTGTCTCTGTACACCACTGTCCTTTCTGGTTTTATTCTTTGGGTCGTGTCGATTGGCAAACATCCAACCTACCCAAGCCGCACTGTTCTAGCATATGAAGCAAGATTGGGAGATCCCGGGTTCAAATCTTAGTCGTGACACTCAATTAGGCTATTGGTCAATGGGGTTTGCGAAAGTGCTCAGTAATAGGGGCCTCTCCACGATCACGCCTATATGATCCCTAGGAATCGCCTGCGAGGGATAATAAAAAAAGCTCTACTACAGGTGAGTTACTACTAGAATCAGGCCACCGCTGTACAACAGGAAATCCCTGACTTCAGTGACTGGGGCTGGCAAAAGTATGGCTGCAATAACTGGCAACTATTATGGACCACACTCAGCGATGCTTCAGTGGCCTGGAATGTGCCATTCTCCTACACTGTGGTTGCAAAAAGACCTGTACGGGAAGGTGTAAATGCAAGCGTGCTGGTGTCCGATGTACGGTGCTCTGTCAATTCGAACAGGGTGCAATAACAATGACGGCAGCGATTCATACAGAATACACCAGAGATACATAGAATGTGAATATGAATATCTGACAATCATTATTTTTATATATGTTGTATTAGTGTCATATTGTGTTGTGTTGTATTAGTTGTATTAGTGAGTAGGATTCTCCTAATTAAAGTGGTATCATTTGTGATCTCGTTTTTTACCTATATATGAATATGAAGTTTGTAGGATCTCTATAATATATGACCCTAGCATGTAATATTATCTTTAAATACATACAATTGTCTATTCTTTTTGTACAAGTAGCTGATGCTGACGTCGTCGTTTAATTTAATCAATAAATACATACACGGAGGTAAATAAAATAAGGTACTGCACGACACAAACACTGAAAATGACTATTTTGACCCACAAATAACCTTGAGGAGTTAACCTTGACCTCAAATCATCAAAAAGAACATAATAAATAAATTTTTCGACCTCGAAAACCCATGAAAAGTGGTATCATACATGGTTACAGTTATTTTGGTTATTTAGCTCAGTTTACTCTATTCGGAGAGGAGGCCATTTTGTAGTTTCGCCAATATGGCGTACCCGAGTGGCGCCTGTCTTGTCACCCGTCAAAAATCAAAATAGTATGGCATGATCAACATATTTTCTAAATTTTGTGCTTTTGGAAGAATTTTAACAAAAATATCCCTAAGCTCCTTGACTAAAAGAGGAAATAATATTCAAATATGTTCAATAGAAGAACACAGCATTCATCACACTAATACTGAAATCAGCAAATTAGAACATGAAAACTGGGAATCTAAAACCATTTCTGCAGACAGCGCAGGTTACAGCTGGTGAGGTTGGTCTCTGATCATGCCAGAACGGCGCTAGACAAGATCTAATTAATTTCATCGCACACATAACAGCAATTATTAGGTAATATAGCAGGATCACATAAAACTCACCTCATCCTTGCCAATTTTCCTACAAACGTGGCCACAGCTACAAACAGTAGAAACTCTACCTTTAGGTATGTATATCCTTGGAAATCTTGATGCCGCCTTGCCAGACATTTAGCAACTTTCCCAATACATCGCGAAGCAACGACACGGATTATAGGATATCCAACGACAAATATAAATTTAACGCGCGGAAACAAGACTTCACACAGATTGGATCCGATTCGACGGTCTCTATTTTGAAATTTACGCAAACAATTTGCAAGTTCAGTAACTGATTGCAAACAGCATTCAACTAAAGCTCTTTTCATAGACCACATGCGTACATAACAACAACATTTTGCTACGCAAAGTGAAAACAAAAGAAGCAGGCAAAGAAACCAAAATTCTATGGGATCCGAGGTCATTTTTGCACAGGTCATCAGATAGACACCCTGTTTGATGAAGTACTCGTTAAATGAATCAGCCGGTAAAAGCTTAAAATTGCATAGCATTACATTAAAAATTGAACAATGGTGTGTGGAAGAGAAATCAAAGACTGAATCATAGGTTGTAAAACCAAGACATCATACGCAGTGCGGCCAAATCTTCACAAGAACATGTTGAGCTACTTTGTCAACACTTTAGATCTCTTCAATAAAAGCAAAAGACATTGAAGTTGCAATCTTGATATATAAACAGCCCCTTTCAGCAAAATAATAAAAGAAACTGTAAAAGTTTGAAAAGTGGGAAATCCCATAGATCTGCTTCAAAACTTGCTTCAAATCATGAACAAAATATACGAATAGAGAGACTCCTCTACTTGAATTGCTAACAGTAGGAATTATAGAGCTTTTACTCTTAGCCAAACTCTTCAATCATAATTCTCCATCGCACCCGTCCACATCTAGACCTTTTATTTCGACTAAATCAAAAATGGTTTTTGAATAGGAAGTAGCACACCCAACATGTTTTAGCTCCTAGAATAATAATTTTGAGGAAGGCATTACGCACCACGTAATTTTCGTCATCACAATAGTCTACGTCCTAAGAAGAACTATAATCGAAGTGAGCGAAAATGTTTGATTCACTTACCGTGCATGCAAGTCTATCCGGAAAAAACTACACAATACAACACTGATCTAAACTAATACATCTTAAAGACAGTTTTATAATAAATCAAATCGAGCCTATAATAATTTAGTTTTATGGAATAATTAATGTAAAGGAATTATATAGATGATTTTATATACAGAAAATTTGAATAATCAATTCTTATCAGAGTTAAAACTAAATATTTTATATGTATAATATGAATTCAGATTAAATAATATAATTATTATCTTAATGTTATTATTCTAGTCTACTCATATGTAAATGTTTTTTCAAGTTGATAAGCAACCAGTTGATCAAACTGAAACTCCGTCAAACAACCATGAACAAGTAATGCCACCAAGAAACTCGCGAATTAATTCTCAAGTACCACCAATGAATCCTTCCCTTCAAGGTGATATATTATTTTTGCATGTACAATAAATACAAAAAATAAACATATACAACGTACAAAAATTAAACTATTATATAATCACTGTAATAACCTTCCCGCACCCTGGCTATTTGATGCATTGTATGGGGGGGGGAGGGCTGAATCGGATCACTCCCTATTATTCACATGGTGTTAAACCTATAAAGCCTTGAAAATTGGTATGGAGGTAAACCTAAGTGTTTACACTGTTTTCCGTTAAAAATAAAAATATGTTGCAAAATAAAATTTTTTTGTAAGAGTTAAAAAAATAAAAAGATGATAAAACAAATATATATATTTCTAAATATTAAAATTAGTTTTTTTAGCCATACATGTGTTACATAGGTAAACTAAAGTATTTTACACTTGTTTACACTAATGTAATTCCGATTGATATATCCTATTTATCTCTTCCTAGTACTATTATGTATTTAAAAATCTATAAAATAAAATGTTTATATTTTGTTATCGAATAATATTGGAAAAAAACTGGAATCTCTACAGAAATTTAAAAAAATGTTATAATTAATAGTAGTAATAATAATATTAAAAGTCCGTGAACTTCGTATCGAAAATAGGACGCGAAAGCCCCCTCTCCTGGAAAGATAGGAGTAAGGTACTAAAATCTTATTCTTTTCGTGTTATAGATTCTAAAATTTCGATTTAATAAAATTCTATATATTAATTAAGACAGGAAATAAAATATTTGCAAATTGTGAATTGTAAATTACAAATTTTAACTAACAGAAGAGAATCAAGGAAAGTGTCGTGAATGTTTTCCTCCCCGAAACTATCACGGAAACCGGATTTATACAACGCAGGATCTTATGCTGTGGGCTCTACTCTTGAATCGCCTTGATCTGACAAAGATGTTCTGGCAATTTGGTAATAATTATCCAATAAGTTCGGCTTTGGTAGCAAACTGTATATTAAAGAAGATGGGCCAGTTCGCTTCAAAAAGAGGAGAGAGGAAACTTGCAGAAGATTTCATTACAAATGCAAAGTGAGTCATGAGAATTAGAAAGTAAACTCTATCAATAACACTGTAAGACATAAATGGCATCTAAGCTGTCGAGTCCAATATGTATTCATAAATTAAATTGGAAACGTATGTTCAGGTATTTTGAATCTGCGGCTGTCCAAATTCTTTCAATTGCATACGAGCAAGATAAAGACAAGGCGCGTCTTTTGCTCATAAGAACTTTACCCTGTTGGGGTCAAAAGACGTGCCTGAACCTTGCTTTTGAAAACG
>JAUZNC010060328.1:35998-90657 GCA_034780395.1 Vannuccia rotundouncinata | reverse complement strand
CATGACTTTCAAGGCCTGGAAAAAATATTTTGGAAATCCATGACTTTCCATGACTTTCCAGGACCGTGGGAACCCTGTTTTCTGTTTTTGTGAGTAAGGCAAAAAATAAATAATATATCCTATTATGGCTACATGGAGATGGAATGCAGGCTGGTATATTTAATTGGAACCTAATATAATATATTTCAACATCCTGTACAAGCTTTCTCTAAATACAAAAGTTATATTGCTTAATTTTAAATAATATTTAATGATATTATATTGTACTTATGTTCCAATATTTTTTTAGGTTTAATGATGTATGAGACAACAGAATTAAAGTGAATATATTAAGTTATTAATTTTAAAAAAGTGTATTGTATTTCAAAAAACAGGTACTATTTGGACATATGTCTGTCTACCTCACACTCTATTTGGACATGTGTGAGAGAAGTTTTAATTTTAATTAAACACAAACATGTTGTGTTCAAGGTGTAAAAGACCTGACAGGGCCAGGTAGTGGGTCTCAAAAAATAGTTTCTTTAAAGCCTTGT
This sequence comes from Vannuccia rotundouncinata, assembly GCA_034780395.1. Lineage (NCBI taxonomy): Eukaryota > Metazoa > Platyhelminthes > Proseriata > Coelogynoporidae > Vannuccia > Vannuccia rotundouncinata. The sequence goes on along the minus strand of JAUZNC010060328.1, from coordinate 90,124 downwards.
ATCGATTTTAATGATTATATATGTCTGAATAGTAGGTCTGAATACATACATCCCAATAGTAGAAGGATGATACTTCCGAATAGACACTTTGATTTTAAATATATTTGTTTCAAAAAATAATATTTGTGAATGTAATTCTAAATATTATTATACATTAAACTTGAACTAAAAATAGAAATAAGTATATGAGTTCTATAAATTAGGTAATAAAATGTGTGCGATTTTATTATTTAAACATACCATTTGTCAATAAATGTTGGAAAGAAATATATTAATTAAAAGTATTATCTTTAAAGTAAACCAAAAAACCTCTGAAAAATATTGACGAAAACAATACAATAAACTTAATATAAATAATGATACCTTCTAAAAGCCCTTCTAAGGAAGATTGGATTCCAAAACCGAAATATTTGTTTGGTAAAACAAAATAAGTATTTATATTAATTTTACAAAATATGCACAATAAATAATATTCAATATCGGCGCAAACGTTTATGCTGGACAATTTGTCATAATTTATGCTGCATTTATACATTTATATACAATACATTTATATTTATGAAGTAAATGATATACCGCTGGTCAGAGATGATTATTGCAAGAAATAGTCATAATTCGTTCCTTACTTTAAAAGTGACTTTTGTAATAGGGTTAATTGTATATTTATAAATATATGTTCATATAAAATACAATTCCTTTCACAGCTGTTAATTTTGAAGATAAAGAAGTACGTTCAAATAATATTTGTAATATTATATTTTTGTTTAATTTGTTTAATTAGCTAAATATTTTTTTCAATTGATAATTAATGATTTTATCTATATATATTAGATCTCTATGAAATTTAATTGGCTCAAAAATATGCATAGGATCACATAGCAGATACTTTAACTTGCTGTAAATACCTATACTCATCTGCTTAAGATCGTGGACATTAATAGTTTGGCTAGTTCGATCAGGGATAAAACGTTTTTTAAGTTTTATTTTCAAAATTATTTTCACAAATATTTTTTAGATTTAATTTTAACAAATATTTTAAACTGACTTTTTTAAAAAAAAAATCATTTTTAAAAACACATTTAAAAATTCAAAACAATGTGAAATGTTATATACAGTCTATTACTCCGGCTAATCGGAACTATATTGGCTTATCTGAACAAAAATCGAAGATTAGTCAGATCAGAATTGCTCATCATTATAGGTACGTAGTTTATGTTTATATATATATTCCTACCCTCATTTGTGGATTACAAATTAATATCACCGAGAATAATTGTTTGTAATCTAAACCTAACTGAACTATGACATATGTATAGGGTGAGAGTTTTATGCGTCATCTTGTTAGAATAATAGACATTATTATACATATATATACTTAGTTATATAGTGCAATGTCTATGGTTACAATGAGATATTCAAATAGCGGTCACCATTTATATTGTAGGTATGGGATTGACGCCATCGTGGGCGTCATTGTGTGTATCAATATTCAAATCAGTCTACATTTTGTATTCGGGATTGCCTAAGCGTCTCATTTTATATTGTTAATGAAACCGTTCTAAAGTGTTAAATATCATATCTAACCTCGTATAAGGAATAAGCAAATTACTTTAATCTGGTAAACAAACATATGTACACCATTTAAATTTTGCGGTATCAAATTATTCTGAACTCTGGTTCTAAGGAAATATTGTATTGTTTCCATGATCTAGCATATAGGTATATAATCTTATCATTTACAACTTATACCACTATAAATCGATTTTCGTCTAATCGGAACAAAAATACTTTGTATTTTTGTTTATTATTATAATATTAGCCGAAGTAAACTTTATGATAGTGTTCAATTGCTTCATGCGGTGCAACAAAACAATATATTGTTATTAAAGTTAAATATAATGTCGTATTTTCTACAATTATTTATTAATTATACTTAGTTTATAAAAATACTAAAGTATAATTGAAAAAAGTGCTGAGTTAATTACAATTTAATTTAAATGTATTTATTAGACAATCAAAAGTAGTAAAAATATTCTGCCTGAAATTATATATCATCAACACAACAAATTATTAAATATTATTCAAATTGTTTAACAAAAACGGAAGTCCTCAATTAAAGTGAAGGGAATTTTTTTGAAATAACGTTTATTTACTGGTAAAATGATGTTAAAAACTATTATACACAAAAATCTATACCCAATAAATGCAAGTGAACAAGTGACCATAAACTGCATAGCAACATATTATGATCGCCATTAATTCGTAATACGTCTTTTTTAAATGAAAGACCATATTTTATCCAAAACAAAATCGAAACACTAAAAATAATACAATTAAAAAAATGTACGCACCATAAAAATAGTACACATGGTCCGACAAAAATGCGTTAAGAAATAAACCAGATCATAGACTAAATACATAAAACATGAGGACTATAGATACATTTTGAGAATACATAACATCTCATAAAGACAAAAATAATACTGATAATATATACTTGAATACAAAAATCATAATATTCAGAAGTAATTTGATAAGTGTAAAAATGCATACAACACGTAAGGATAACGGTACGCCTACCACAAAAAATATAATAGAAAATATACAACACAATCTATGTAAATATGTGACTTATGGAATGAACAACATGTAATGCATTAAACTCAATAAAAGCGATATACTCAATATATACATGCACTAAAAAACATATCTGGATACATTAATTCGTTTACAACGATATGTCAGAAGCAGCAGTTAAAAGTTCCTAAAAAGGCTGCATTGTCAAAAATAAGATAAAACACAATAAAATATATGTTTATGTAAGTAATACATGTCAAGTTGTATAGGAACGTTTGCGAAGATATACATAATGATTGTCATTAATACAAATATCAAAGTTTTAACATAATCTAACGTAAAATAAGTACTAATAATTAATACATAAAAATGGAAGCTTTCATGGATATCTTTGGATTAGGATTGCATTTTTGGTTTGTCTAGCCGTGCTTATCGCAGAAAGAATAATGGCTGGAAAGCATTATCAAACAAGGTATATGTGAAACAGTCTTAACAGACTGCTTTATAATTTTACAACATAAATCCTTTAACAAAACATTTATAAAACGTATTTTGATAAAATTACATTTGAATAAGTTGTTTATCTAAATATAAAACACATACTCCTCTATAACAACACGATAATACAATAGCACGACATCTGAATGAAACCAATAACATAATATAGTATCATACAAAACAAAGTATAGTTTTTGATGGATATTGTTTTCTGCAAAGTAAGAATAAAAACACAAAACAATATAAAGGTTAAAACGATTGCTCCGGGATATTTTCAGGAATACCATCTGCACCAGGACAAGATTTCTTGTGGTAATAAAAAGACGCGCCCCAACGATAACGCTTGCCACAACCAGGACATGTATATTTAGCTTCGGCACTATGCTTGCCTTCTATGTGCTGTTTTAGAGATGTTCGACTACAGAAGTCCTTGTCGCAAATGTTACAATAGTTGCGCTCAGTAGACTGCACAACATTAGAAGAGCTACTGTTAAATTTTAACAAATTGGGAGAGGATCCCGTCAAATTGAATCCGAACATAGCTGGATTTAAAATTTGCATAGCTGGTGAAGTGATAGGAATACTAGCATTAGCTGGACTTGAACCACCTGAATTGGCAATAGTGGTCAATAGTTGGTGATTAGTGGAAGACGGTGTGACAGGAAGTGGAGAAGACTTGTTCGTAGAGATAGGTAATGCTGATTGGCCTGTAGCGGCAGACAATTGACGAAGGATGAGTTGACAAGAGTTGATATGTCGAACGTAGTCATTGAAATCTTCGAAATTACTGCCACACAGACAAGTGAGCCGACTAGGAATACTAGGAGATTCAACTTTTCCATTAGGAAAGGACATATTAATCTGTGGAGGTGGTAAAATATGCTGTCCTGATGCATGAGATCCAAGTAAATGTTGACTGACAAGATCGCCGACGGTTGCCGCAGGCTTGCCAGGCTGTGGGCGGCTTTTGCAAGTTCGTTGATGATGGTAGAAGACGGGTGGCCAGCGATACTTTTTACCACAATGACGGCATGTGTATCGAGGAGGGTAGTGAATATGTAAGTGCTGGTCCAACAAAGCTTTGGATTTGAAAGATTTTACACAATGATCGCACTTGAAAGGACGACCAGGAGACCCATTTATAGCCGACGCAACACCTTTAACAAACGAATCCTTAACCGATGACGGAATATCAGCCATACTCTGGTGGGCTAAGAAAGACATTTCATGCTTATATTCAGGCTTCAAAGCATCTTCAGAATTGGGATTAGCACCCATATCGCTACCACTACTAGAAGTTTCATTATTTAATAATGGGGAATTGTGCAGTTCATGAGCCATTGGAGAATGTCGATCACCACTCGTATCTAAATAAGGCAGATCCGTTGCAGCAATAGGACAATTAACGTAATGACGCAAGAAACATGGCATACGATTAAAGGAGTCTCCACATGTACAAGGGAATGTCCCCTCATCTGTATGACTCTCTTCAAAATGATTATTTAATTCTTTCATTGATTGCGTGGAGTATTTGCACTCAGGACATACACGGTGAGTTGTACGTTTGGCGGTTTCTGAAGACTGTGGCGTTGTAGAGATGGAAGTACTTTCCGGTATTTCCGAATTGAGGCGGAGATCAAGAGCTGAATTTACAGTAGGACGAGAAGCTTTCATACAAAGTGTTTCCGTATGTGGCTCAACAAGAATTGAAGGAATCAGTGCTTGTAAATTTTTACATGGAGTGACACTAGTATCCATATTGACACCATCTGAATCAATTAATATTTGACTTTTCGGTGTAGGAATTGGAGACAACGATGGAATAGACTGTAAATGAAAAAACTTCAAAGAATTAGTTCTGTCTTTTGACGAATGTTATTCGAAAATAGTCTATTTGCCTTAGCTTTGTTTTACTAATATGTTATTACTTTTTTAACTTACAAGGGATCATATAAAAGCTATTTTAATTAATACAAACACTTACTGTTAATGAAGATATCGGCACATTATTTGAAAGTCCAGAATTATCTTTTTCCTTACTGAAATGATCAAATATAATGATATCAACAAAGTATATAGAAATTAGTAAGAATTCCTTTTTAAATAAATAAGTTAAGAGGTTTCAGCAAAAACCTCGAAATTAAAAAAGTAAATAATTATTAAGAAGAATGTTACTTACTCATAAGTGACATTGGATAATTCGTTTAGCTTGGAACAGTTGTCAAAGTGTCTTATTAGAATAGTTAAAAATTGGTTGTCTGTTGCTTCTGATATGTGTCGCTGTTTACTTGAATAAAACTGATTGTATACTTCAGTGTCCAAATGAAGTTCCATCATGATTAATAAAATTTTCAAATGCAATCTGGAGAACAAGTATACTTATCAAGAAAGGGTGCATGTTCAAATACATTGAAAATAATAACAAATATTCACTGAGAAATCCATATTTATATAAATAAAAAAAATAACGAAAAGTAAATGTTGATAAACATTATTCAAAAAATGGTCGACTTAACAGACTAACTAATAAAATATGTGAGTTTCTTTTTAAAAAGTCAAGTTAATGCTAATATTAAAGTTAACAAAAAATGCAACAGAACAATTGTTGAATCAGGCACAAGAATGGACTAAAATGAAAACTGAAGTAAGTAACAGATTTTTTTTAGGTTTCACTACAAGCTTATCTAAATAACTTTAACAGGACACAAACAAATCTATCTTAAAAATTCAATACTATTTAGTGTAAATGAACACTGTTTAAAATTCATCATTAACTTCTTATCAGAAGTTTATATGTAAAATAAAGATTTTAATTAACCAAAAATAAAGAAATTTAAGAAATATGCAATCTGGAAAACTCTCATGCCTGTGAATTAATAAAAGCATATTAATGGCTTGAAATATCCAGAATTCTGACAAAATATATAAATGAAATGATGTTATTATTATTCCAGAAAAATCGTCTCTAGTTATATAATCATTACATGTCGTTCAAAAGCATTACACTTTTTTATGATCATTTATGAGTATAGAGAACCAAAATCTGACTTTTGGATAAGACAAAAAGGCTGCCTATTTGTTGGTTTATATGAAAAAATAGAATATTTTATATTTAAAAGTATAGTGTCTAACATATTAAAACATAAAACCATGCAGAATGATTATTACAACTATATTTTACTTTTATTATATTTAAAATATATATTGTGTTCAAAATCAATAATTAGTGGAACAATATTGGAGGGGTTATTTGTACAATTTACTTCATTTTCTACACAATGTATTTTTAAATTATATTATATTTTTACTATTATTTATTGGAAACATTTTTTTATGATCTTCTCTTTTCTGAAAAATAGATAAAATACTACATAGGGAAAATGATTTTGTCTAACACAGATGAAATATATTTTTTCATACTATTTATTAAGCATAATTCATATACATAATACATACATAAAGGAACAAACAAAACCTATGTATTAAGTGGTATACAAATTAAATTGCATGTTGCAAACAAACTATTTAAATAGTAATTTACTTACAAAAAAATGGGAGTGGAAAGAAATAATATGTTATAAGACAGGTAGACCTACACATTAAGTGGTTCTGTAATAAGTGGCATTCCACTGTATAATTGAATTTAAATATAATAAAACATCTTGTTTTATTGATAAGAATGAAACTCCACTAAATAGTTGAGTTTGTAATCATTAGAACAGAAAAGACATATTTAATTAATATATTTTTGTTTAGCTTTATTATACTTGGGAAATGCTATGAATCATAATGAAATATCATGCAAATTTTCACTGAAATTATGAGGTTTATGTCAATTTTAATAGTTAATTTGGATTAACAAATGTGTGCTGTAATCTCTATGGCAAGTAGGTAGATATGTTGGCTTTTGCTGTCTAATTTTGTATTTATAGCTGCTGATTTAATATGGTATGCAAATATTATTTTAAAAATGTAAAATGCAGGCATCCTAACACACCACAATAAAATTTCCAGAAAAAAACAACCTCTGCTGCAGTATGGCTATTCTGGAACATAGCCTATAAAATGATGCAACCAGCATTCATTTAGAATACATCTAATACTATTTTTTGAGGTAAATTATGAGAAACACAGAATCCATTTAATGCACCATTATACAATTCATTTTTCAAGATTATACAATATAGAAAGCAAATTATACTATAGGCATCAAAATTCATTTATTTAAAAATCACTGAAACTTTTTAGATTAAATAAGTCAATTTTGTTTAATCTGGAATCTTGGAACCATACAAATTCAGGCCTCCCACACTCTTAAAATTTCATGGTTTCAAATTTTACTATACCAATATTTACTGTTTTCACATCACATTATATTGTTTCCTACCAACACTACCCTCCATGAATGAAATATTATTAAAACAATATGTAAGTGTAAAATTCATTTTTAAGTTTTCATTTCTAAACTATAAAAATTTAAGCCTTTTTAGTTGCTGGACTATTTTTCACTGCCCAACCATATGTGGAGATTTCTATAATTCAAATGATTTCAATGTTCTCAACTGATTGTGTCTACAATCAGTCAACACTGCTGGACCATTTGTTGACATTTCTATAATTCAAATGATTTCAATGTTCAGAATTGATCATGTCCACAATTGGTCAGCACTGCCTGACCATTTGTGGGGTCCATAAATGGTCAGGCAGTGCCAACCAATTGTGGACATGTCCTCCACAAACCATATGATTATTATATTATAAACAACAAATCATTGAACATTCCCTCTTTGTTCAAAACTGACTGATGATTTTTCTTCACACAAATTTCAAATTTAATATTTTTTATAATGTAAATAATTACATATTACACTATTTTTTTCAATATATATTAAACAAAGGTATAATTTCTAATAAATTACAATCTTTTAGCATCAACAAATTGTTGTCAACTGCTAAAAACTCTTCTGACTGATCATGGACATTTATTGTAGAATAAATGAATAGACATAGATTGTATAAATTGAAATGTCCACAAAAGGTTGCCAACAAATACAAATTATTCCTTTAACTTTAGAACAATATTATAAAATTATATTTATTCTGTGTACACTACTAGTATTATATATCTAGCTGTAATATCTTATATATGTATATAAATGAAATATATTTATTACCTTGCAACATTTTATCTTAAATGTTGATTACAAAAATCACAATTATATTATTTATCTGTAACAATAAAATTACCCTTATAAAAAATCATCCAAAACAACTATAACAAGATATTCAATATTGATTTGTAAATTTTGTTTAAATATATATTTTTCATTTAATTTTTGCCAATTATTGAACTGTTTATTCACCAGCCTGGGCCATGTAATACTTACTTAAATAGATGGCAAGCCGGCAGTTTACCACTAAAAAAACATGGTTTGGGCCATATATTACCCATGCAAAGGCAAAAAATTAGGCCACAATTCAGTCAGTCCAGGCTATTTAATACTTACAGCCAAGAAAAAAGTGCATATAAGGAAACACATGTAAAAACACATGAAACACACAAATCTTGTCACAAAACACTGAAATTACATTATGATCTTACCACATGGGAAGGTTAAAGACCATTTTAAAGTATGGGATATTATATATACACAATCAACCTATTCTGGTCGATTTGACTGTAAATCATGTTCCATAAGTAATCACTTTTTCTTAAGTTTTTTAATGATAAACACACATTTTATAGACACCCATTTGAGATAGAAATAAAAATAACAAATTTTAATAGAGCTTAGGATGTTGAATACAGTATTTAAAATTTTTGTAAGGATTCAAGGAGGCTTAAAGCTTTTATAGAAAAATTCAAATAAGAATTTAAAATTAATACTATATTATATAGAATTATAAGTCAGCCTTTTATTATCCAAATAAACATATGTATCGAAAAATAAAGCGAGATCACAAGATAAATACAATTCTAATTCTTTATCACATGATAAATACAATTTTAGTTTTTTTTATCTGTTAAATAAACTAATACTTACATTATCTGTAAAATAAATAAAATATTACTAAAAGCGAGTGAAGACAATGAACCAATATTTATGTCGCCATCTTTTATTTAATTTCGCAGAAAGCGTGTTTAAACAAAATTAATTTCAGAACCAGTAATAAGTCAATTTGATTAGGGGGTGTTCAAAAATGTCGTCGGTAAACTAATAAATAAAGATAGAATATAAATTCCATTAATTTTATTAATTAATATCTAATGCAAAAACTACCATAGCAATAGAAAAATGTATATTGAATTAAGTTATATTTTGTTTGATTCATTGTTATTATCATTGTAGGCCCGTATCCAGAATCCTTCATTAAGCGTTGGAGGAGCTCCTTACTCGAGAGATGATTCTGAATATGGGCCTTAATCTTTGTTCTTAACAAGTTATACAGATTTGTAGGAATTTAGTAGCTTGTATTGTATATAATCAGGTATAATTTGTTCAATTGATTTGAAACTTCATACATTTTAAAATAATTTTTTTATAAGTATTTACTAAAATTAGAATATTCAGCTTTTTAATTATTTTACAAAATACTATCCTAGTGTGACTTTTGTTTTATTTCAAAAATCATTAATATAAATTTATTTTCGAATTATGGTGGGGTTACCATGATTAAATGTGACGTCATTTTGAAAGGGTGATGGATGCCTAATTTTGTGACGAAATGTGACAATTAAGGAGGGGAGCTAGAGGTATCCAAAAAGCCTATAAAAAGATTGACGTCATTTCAGAACAGCCGATTACAAACATTGTGTTAAAGAGAGACAGTATTCCATATCTAACAGCATTAACTCATGTATTGTAATAATAATTTATTTTATACTGTTTTTCTTTAAATACCCATTTATAAGTTATATTTTATAACTGAATTTGATTTTATAGAAATTGTATATTAAACATAAATTCCTTTCTGAAATTTTATAACTTTAAATATTTCAATAACGCATTTGCCAACCGTTATTTCAAAATAATTTTCAAACACATTATCGAATAATTAATGTGTTTTAGGCAGGAGTCCGAGGTTTTTAATAAAATTAATTTAGCAATGAATTTGTGTTTATACATTAATTAGTCAATTATTATAGTTAACTTATAATTAAGCTATGATATATTTGTTGAATGGTACTCATGCGCGTCGCCAGGGGGGGTCGTTGGGTCGAACGACCCCCTTCCAATCTGAAGGGGCCTCCTATTAAGGGGCCCCCTATGGCGCTGTAAAGTGGCCTCTCTTGCTTTGCAGAGACTCCTTCTAGCGCACGCTGCAAAGGCCCCTCTCTGAAAAGAGGCCTCTCTTGACTGAAAGGGGCCTCCCTTGACTAAAAAGGGGCCTCTCTTGACTGAAACAGGGCATTCATTCCATTATTAAACTGCTTTTTAGGTTGGCTAATAATTTTCACTGTGACACAGGCGATTCTATAATGGATTACAAAACAGTAGTGTCTAATTTTTTTCTCTATTTATATTCCCAAAAACATGGTGCCTATAATAATTTGTGTATTATTATAATGTAAAATAATTGTTGAATACAACTTATGAAAAAACACTTAATTATAACATTTAATATACATAATTATAATGATAAAATTGTAAAATTAAATTAATTCTCATTTTGATTTTGAAAAGGGGTGGGGGCACTGTTTGTAAGTACTGTATGGTACTTACAATGTTTTTTTAATGATGTTTTGATTAGCTTGAAGTTGGATATTGAGCGTTTAAACTCTTATTGGTCTATAAATATCATTATAAATTATATAATTTATTTATTCAAAAGTTAATTAATAACTAATTGTTTTACTTTAAAATATTGGAATTTTACAATGTTGTCAATAATGGCACCTACCGTTTGGATTATATTTGTTATCGTAAATAAAAATTTGAATCAACACGGAATCACTAAACGACTGATATGCATTTATATGTTTGAATTAATAAAAATGGTAAATATGATGTTAAACATGAAGTTAGAAATATAGAGTTCAAATAGTTGAGAAATATTTACTGGAAATTACAATGTTATTTACAGATTCAATCCCAGAACTATTTCTTATAACCTATCCCCGGGATGGTTCTAGATTACTGTTTTTCTATTGATTTGTTCTGATGTTTATTAATCTAAATAAAGTTCTTGATTAATAATTCCCTGATTATCTAAGTATTATTGATATATATATATATATATAATGATAAGTATGGACGTTAGTATGTGTATATTTTTCATCAACATTTATAAATTATTGATTCAATGATTTGTACAAATATACTTTATACATTTTGTACATTAAAACATTATACGTAAATACTTGAATCGAACGTGTATGTACCAAAAATAACATCAAAATATAATTTAATAGATAATTACTGTTTATAAAATACAACTCGACGATAGGTTCACTTACAATAATGAGTAGTAATCTACAGTATTTTGTAGAACAAAATCATCTAAAAATTATACTACTTATGTACACAACATAATGGTCAGAATTTTGAGCTCAAAAATTATCTTAGTATATAATATAATTTAGAATTAAGACTATGAAATAAATACATACAAATATAAATTAATCAGATGTAAATACATAAAATAGTAATCTGAAATAAATTACATACAATTGTTCTTTAGAAGATAATTAGAAAACTTTCGAATAACATAAATAGTATGGAAGGTGTAGATCTAACTCAATCGACACTTTTCTCTGATTGGTCGGGATATCTCCCTGCATATTCAGCTATTTATCTCTCAACCAATCATCGTCGAGTATCAAATGAGTTTGAAAAAGACTCATCACACTATAAAGAAAGAAGCACTAACCAAATATCTTACATATTGTGAACGGGTAGATATGAGATTGAATCATCTGAACTTTGGACAAATTTAATCAATGCGAGTTATAAATAAATTCATCACCAAAAAAAATTAACGGAAATTATGCACAAACATAAGATAACTATGAACAAAATGATATTAGTAACATGAGCTGCCAATGATAAAACATTATACATGTGTATTCAGTATAAATAGAAATAAAGACAAATAATTATATCCAGAGATATTGTCTTTCATTTAGAGAGGCGGAGCAAATATTGGTTGTCAAGTAGTAATATAAAATAAATAGAGAAGTCAATATCAACTTATAAGAGTAGAGTAGAACACAAATGATGTCATGAAAGTGCCAACAAACTATATACGATATTAAATAATAATTTCATTGGACCAATAAATTAATATTAAAAAGAGGAAACTATATACGAATAAAATAAAAAAAAACTAAATTGATTTCAACAACATTTTAAATAATAATATTGTTTTTTATACAAAACTGAGCGATTGCATTAACAGTGAGAATAAATAAGTACTTGGTTCTACATTTCTTAAAACAGAAATAATCAATAAAATAAAAATATAACATCGAATATTCTATGAGCACAGCATATTATTTTAGAAGCTAAAAATTAATTCTGTTCATAGGATTGAAAAGATTCTGGAAATATCCAATTCTACCTAAAACTCGGAATTGTCAAGAAAATATATTACAATCTAAAACATGACGCGGCTTGCTGCACAAGTTGAATAATATTACATACGTGAAAACGAGAGAAGATTTAAACACAACACTATACACAGGATATAATAATAAAAACACTCAAATGCATTTGTTTTGCAAAATTTCCTAACAAATTGATCAATAAAGTAAGTAAATATAGCGAATGGCTAGGTAAAAATTGTCCTTGTAAGCTTACATTACGTTAATCAAAAATAAAGCTCAACATTGATTTAATTAAGTTAACAGTTACAATGATATTGTTGATAAATGCATTAAATAGTTTCTTTGTATAGGTTGTGATAGTTTATTTGAAATACAAACACATTCCTAAAAGGATGCCAAGCAAAATTTTAGTCATAAATAGGATCGTGAATGGAAATGTCCAAGAACCAGAAAAACACTATCATTAACTAAAACAATTAAAATTAGCAATTGAAAATAAAGACAGCAAAAGAAATAATTCTTTATAGACAGAAAAGATTTTATTAGTAAAAATAAATGTTTAAAATGTGTTCAATTACTTAAAAATTTGAAGAATTTTTTTATCGAAATGTATTGAGCTAATGATAGTCTCTAGTTAAATAGACTAAAAAAGTTGCTTTGATCTTTGAAGGATTTAGCCTGAATTATATATACACAAATGATATAAAAAGTGATTAAATAATTATTTCCCGACGGGCGACACAGCGTCTGTATTCAATAAAAATGCCATTCTCAAGAGTGTGACACAGCGTCTATGTTCAATAAAATTGCCGTTCTCCAGAGTGTGACACAGCGTCTGTGTTCAATAAAAATGCTGTTCTCTAGAGTGTGACACAGCGTCTGTGTTCAATAAAAATGCTGTTCTCCAGAGTGTGACACAGCATCTGTGTTCGATAAAAAGTTGTTTCTGCCTTTTGTTTATCTTACGGGATAGATACAGTTCCGATTTAAACAGACCTACTATGAAAATGACATTTAGATCCAGCAAATTTTTTAAAGAAAACATTCGAACCTAATGCGCAATACAACAGCCAAAGAATGGTTTTTAGTTCTGTGGTCTTGAAGTCGAGTTTTGACTATTTCTTTTTCTACTTAAACGAGACGTCTTTGTATTGGCGACTGTTCACACGGCATCATAAAGTAATTGCTATTCCTACCTCAATTATAAACTTAAATGAATTTTACAACCCAGAGATTGTATCAAGTAATTTATAATATTAATATAATTGTTCACTTTATTTCGCCGAAGTTATTTTCTACTTATAAAAACTTTAATTATATTTCAATCAAACATTCAACTGTTTCACTCCCTACTTTGTAAAAATTTGTATAACCGCTGGAGACATGATGCTTTTTTTATAACGCCCGTTGGGAAAAGGTAAATATTATTAATGTACCCTGCAGAAGTATAATAAGATATAATGTCAAACTCGTCCATTGATGAATAAAGAGTAGGCCACGATTACGCTAGCTGACGAATATTATCCAACAGTGTGTAATACAAGCGGTGTCACACTCGAGAATCATCCACAGGTCGTCTATCTGGAAAGCGTCTTCCATTCGTGATGATGCTGAGTAGAGGGATCTCAAGGTCCAGATCGCTTGTGTTCGAGGAGACCATCATGTCATCGGGCTGCGAGATATTTGACAAGAGTCGCTCTAGACGTTCCATCACGCAGCCAGCAGAAATACGAGTTTCTGCTTCTTGATCCCAGGCCTCTTGTACCGTCTGCCAGAGATAACTGATGTTCTGGAAAATTAAAAAAGTTAATAGAAGCTCAAGCTTGGACAGCTTCAACTTTTCAAAACATCAAATCAATTTATGCGGAATAGAAACTTTTATTTTTTAATATGCAAAAATAAAATCAAGTAAAAAAAATATTCAAAAAAATTAATAATAAATTAAATATATGATAAATGTATTGCGAAAAACTCAAGGTTCGAAATAATTAAATGACTAAAATTAGCAACAATTAAACAAAACAAATCATTCCTCTAAATTAATGTTTAGCCAGATTCAAAAGTTTACCTTGATATACAACCAGTAGTCCACTGGCTGCGGCCTCATCCTCTCAGTGACCACAAAGTTCCTCAACTCTTCTAATGTGGGATTGGCCCCCAATTCTACTTCAAAAGGCGCCTTATAGTCGGGTACTGTGACCGAAACAGGGATTGGTTCTAAAGGCAGTTGAATGGAATCGGGCCGACTACGTGCCATTAACTCATAGATGACCAGGCTCATTGCGTATACATCGATACGCAGGAAAGCATTACGAGAGAACTGGATTGCTCCTTCAAGTACTTCGGGTGCCATATATCGTTTAGTGCCGGCCTGAAAATTAACCAACTTAAGTTACTTATAAAAATGAATTAATATATATTTATTTATAATATAACGGCGTATTTATGTGACTACTTGTAAGTAGAATAACTAGTAAAATTATATTCAGAGATCAATTTTTACAATTTTTAAAGCTTTTACATAACATTGCATTGTATAAAAAAAACAGTACACGTAAAAATTACTAAATAAAAAGAAATAACAATTTTATAACACACAATAGTAAATAAAAAATTTATTCAACAATCCAAAAAAATTCAAAATATTAGCTACTAAAGATATTCTCATATAAAACAATACACTAATACTTTCATTATATAATTCGAAGACTACAAAATTACAATTAATGAAAACGGATATCTTGACTTTATTTAACCTATTATCTTCCTTTAAATAAAAAATTTAAAACGAAACATTCAACAAATCAAACAAGCTTTTTACTAGTGAAACGTGTTTGTTTTCTTTTTTTGCTCTAAAGACTAAACAGTAGTGTAAGCATATTTTAGCGATAATTCCAGAGAGACATACATCGATACTTTTCTTAAAGGAGATTTGCATTCCTGCATCTGTAACAGATTATGATTCCAAAATAAAGCAGCTACCCAAATCTTAAAATAGGTATCAAAAAGGTTATTTGTTCAAAATGAAATATATCAACGTTATTATAAATGTAAATAACATTTTAAAATTCAGCCAGAAATTATGTATTCATGAAAATAATCTTCAACAATGCCTGACTTTATAAAATATATTCTTGACAACGTCCCTATTCCAATAAAGCGGAAATACTTGTATTTCAAGTGATCCGTATATTGTAAAAAGATAATAACATAATATGCTAGATACAATAATATGTAATTTGTTGTATTAGAAATAGTTGATTAATAAGACATTATATATAAACAGAGAGTAATATTTAATGCTTATAATTCAACCGTAAGGTACAGATTAAACTGTGCATTGCTTCGACAAAAAAGTATTGCCTTGCAAACTGTTTGTTTCCTTCTATGCATTTTCGTAATTAATTGTAATATTTGTAATAATTGTAAACGAACTCATATAAAATATATTTGTTCACCAAACCAAAATTATAATGATTAAATATTGTACAAATTACAAACTATTTATTATTAATTTGAAAACATAATTTAGTTGTAATTTAAAAAATAATTAATTAAAAAAAACTACAAAGAACTAGAAAAACTATACTACTCACATGTAAGTGAAAATATTATTTTAATAATTTGAAAAAAATTATTCATTGAATTGTCACAAATATAATTGAAACGATATCATTTGTGTAAGCAACCTGAATTATAAGAGTTCACGATATGCGTGGGTGGAATACTCATTATACTTTATACTGCAATCAATCAATTTTCAGAAAACAACAATTACAATATCCTACATTTAGAATAAACTAACACTAAAGTACATTAAACGTCACGAATGCAAATCAAAATGACGGTATGATAAAACACAGAGTACAAAATACAAATCAACTAGCTGATTTCGAATACATATTAAAAATAAATACTCTCTATAGACAGATTATAAAGAAATTAGATTAGGTATCATTTCAGAAGTTGAATTTATATAGTAACTAATAAGAAATTAGTTTTAGAAATAGTTTAATCAATTTAAATATAGTTTTTGATGTTGAGAACTACAAAAGTACCGTGCAATATTTGAAACAATAAGCATATATCGACGTCCGAAATGCAAACTATCGTATCAGCATTTTCAAAATGTTGGAAAATGAAGTTTAAAGTTATGAGATATAATATGAATGTTGAGTTATGACAAAATTTTAAACCATCGTATTTAGCAAAGAAAAAAAAGATAGAATTAGGCCATTAAGAGAGAATATGCACATACCCAAGACTAAAATCACCCATATATTATTTAACTAATTTTTCAAAAAAATCGGAATAGCATTTCGGACGTCGATATAGAAGCATATGAAATTCTAAACTATTTATTTACTAATACAGCTAAATGGGTTTGGATTCAAAAAATTGTTTGTTTTATTGTTATTGTTTGTGTGCATAATTGAGCAATGGAATAATGATATATAAAATATAATTGTTATTCTTTTAATGAATACATTACAGAGCATTCTTATTCCTCACTATCAAGTTGGATAGCTATGTAGTGAGCAAGTGGTAATCAATAATCAATAATAATATTTGGCAACAAGACAATTTGCGGTCGATAGCTAGCATGTATCGATTTCTCGCATTATTTAATTGTCCATCGATGCGATAGACGAATCTTTTTAGAGAAAAGTGTAAAGGTCTATGATAATGCGTCATTATTTATTCAAATGGAAGATTTTTAACGATTTGATAATATTAAGCGCCTAGTTTTAGGAAATATAAGTAATAAATAATGAGAATTTTTGTTACGGATAACTACTGAAACAGATTGCATGTCAACAATAAGGATGACATAAATATAGACAGGAAAATTAAACAACTTCGTTTTGAATTTCATAAAACTGTTACTCTTTGACCAACATAATCACTCAAATATTCAGTTGGCAGAAATATATTGATTAATATGTAAAACGAAATTAATTAGCAATTCTAAAAATGGATTTGAAGAGTTAACCCTTTAAGCACTTGTGGACAAAAGCTTTTTTATCACAAACAAATGAATATTATCTTAAAATAAAATTTTTCATTGTCAACTACAACACACAATAAACTAAACCATATATAGTCTATTAATGATCGAGCTTGGCCAAATCATTCACTGGACTAACAAAAAATATTCAATAGGTAAATAAAAACCTATTTAAATATTATATTTGATATCACATAATGTGATTAAACATTTATTGCATGAATAAATTATCTTGTATGTAATAAATTAAAAATCCTAGACCAACTTTATCCAACCTACACATCATCTATTAGACGCAAGGGGATCAAAGTTTTCTATAATTAGTTTAAATTGAACTTTAGAGGAATTAATTAGTATTTTGTAATAAAATATCTTAATCTTTATATAATAAAAGAAAAGTGTTTATAAAATATAGTCTAACCACATTTTTTGGATCATATTTAGTCTAGAAAAGATGTGCAACAATTATTATGAATTAGTTCATGTGCAATTGTAGAAAGCTTTTTCTGTGATTTTCTCTTTGAAATTGTCTGTACTTGTAGTTTGTCAGGAGTCAAATGATGATCAATCTAATGTAGAAGAATAATTTCTTCCAAAGCACTTGAATTGAACAGGAACACCATTCCATTGTCATAACCATAACCTCAGGAAGAATGGGAATGACATGTTGTAACATTGAAATGTAGTAAATGTAACGGTTCCATTGGGAGTGAAAATGAACCAATTATTCCGTGAAAATTATTCTGCATTCATTTCGTCAACATTATGTAGATTTTAGTATCGAAAAGTAACTATTAACATAGGACATTTTTATCTTGAATTTTACATTTTCACAAAATGAATTACAGTTGTCAAAATCATCTGCCAAGAATTAAAACTCGTGTTATGCAAGAGACACCTTGTCGAACAATATTATGGTCCACTTCTTTACTAAACGTTAAACAATAAAAATGATAGACCTGATTTTACCCGACCAAATCTACATTTATTTTCGAAACAGTTCATTTTTCTTGGTTTCTTCTTAAAAACATTTAAAATTCATGCTTTAATGAACATGTTAACACATTTAAATGTTCATAAAATTGTATGACATAAGAATTATGAAAATAGAAAAAACTCCAATTAATATTGTATTAATGAATCAGACAAAAATCAACAATCAGAAAAGAATTAGGAGGCCCTTGGGTTTATTCTTCATAATAAAATAAAGGAATAACATTCCCGGTAGGTAGATGAAATCCCTTTTCAACTAGTATCAATGAACGGAAATAGGTAGAATTACGTCTTTCTGTCATTTAATGACGGTAAAAAACACAATGGCTACTTCCGTCCACGCGTTAACCTCAAAAATGTAAATTTTATCACAAACCGTTTTTTACTTTGAATTTAAACAACATACTCAACCTAGATTATTTTAAAATCTATAAATATAACTTGAACCAAGAAATAGGGCATACCTACCTACCCTTTATAATTATTGTAATTTAATAAACTTAGCACTTTTTTAAATTGACAAAAACATCGATCAAAATATCTCAAAATTATGTTTAAACTACTGTGACGAAAAAAAGATTTGTGATAACGTAACACAAGAGCATAAAAAAGACAGGATTGAAGATATTAAACCTGACTAATTATTAGTCGGAAATTAAAAAAACAGAGTAATACTTTAATTAACTACATCGATGATTATACGAATAATAATTACACGGGGTGCTTTTTTATTAAATAAAAAGAAATATATAAAATATGCATGCATAGTCGCGTGATGTTCAGAATCTTATTTATAACAATGCTTTAATAATTTTTCTGATTTAAAAATATTTTACTTTAACATAAACTGAATTAAAATAGATTCTAGAAACATGATTGAGGGTAGCAAATTTAATAATTACTTTTATTTAAAAAATAATAATAAACGAATGATTATAATGATTATATCACTCCCTGTCAAGAATAGAAGAGAATTATAGAAAAATTAAATTATAAATTGAGAAAGTGAGTTTTGATTAAAAATAACAATTATTGATAACTATAAATTTTAACATCTCTTAATATCTCGCTTATGCGCTTGCAAATTTTATACAAAATTTAATAACAATACATAATATCTTTTCGATAGTTCTATAGACTATAAAATTTAAATATTCGTTATGGTTCAGGTACTCATGAACACTTTATAGAGGGTCTATTATATTTATCATACGGAATAACAAAGCCACTTACGTATACCAACAAACACTGTATTATATTATAGCATCAGTATAATACAGGAACTTTGTTACACTATAAACATGCTTCGAAGGCATTATAACATATTGAAGAAGCAGTGAAATGTAGCTTGCACAAAGTCAGGCGACAAGAAAGACAAAATTTAGTCATTTGTCGCCTCGTAATTAGACATGGTCATCTCTATTTATTGAACTCTGTAAACCAACACAGCGAAAAATCAATAAGAAATTAGAATACAACTATAACTAAATACAAGGTAGACAATTTTTCGAATATTCTGATATTATATAAATTATAGTAAATAACGGAGAACTTGTTTAAAAATTAGTCTTCCAACTGAAGCATAACACTACTTAAATTTTAATGAGTTTGGAAGTGCACGATATCCATAATATGTTTATTTACCACGCTAAAGTTATCCTTGGCGATAAAGTTTATGTTGAAATAGAATAATATTTTAAGATTTAATTGAAGACCCGAAAATTCATACAAGAAATAAAGGGTAAATATAATATAATCTTGGCTAATATTATCACTTGTGTAGATATACTTTTATCAAATCAATGACACATTTTGTCCTTTTCACCTTTTGCTTTGTTGAGTTTTAAACCAAATGATATCTGACTATAAATAATGTAAATTGGAGGCTATATCCAGCACTATTTACAGTTAAAGGTTAAGGATATCCAGCTATAGCTGTCATGTAGGCAGTATTATAAAAGAACACAGAGTGTTGAAGTTTGAGAAGAGATAAACAAAGTAAGTCACTGTCAACAAGTCAACAAGAGAACACTACTAAATTCTTCTCATTGTATAGTAGGTATGGTCTTGAATCACACCTACATTTTGACAATCTTTTCAGTCCGCTTAAACCTCTATTTTACATGATATATTCGTACTATGGCCTTAGCAAAACGAACTATAATCATAACAATTCCATTTCTAGTTTCATATTATTCATATTGTTCGCTTCTCTATATCAATCAAACCGTATTTACACTGTAACTATATAACATTATACAAACAATTGGAGGTTCCCATTATTGTTGAATTATTATTCATATTTATTCATTGAAATCATTGTATAATATTATGTAAACATAATTTACTCTGATTGTAATTAAATCGATAAAAGTTACTCATTAAATAAATTTTGTTTAGTGTGTAAAGTTTCTAGCTCATAATAGATGTACATAGTTTATAATAAAGAAACTTCTCAAACCAATTAGAGCTGTGCATGCAAATTCCAGCTCCTTCAGAAATATAGTCAGTCCAACCCAGCGTATAAACATAGAACATAATATGTGTAGATTAGGAAAAGTGTTCATATAATATAGTAATTATCCTGAATTCTATATATATAATAATATGCAAGCTTCATTGTTCAGAAAACTCATACAGTGAATGATGAAAATATGAAGATCCAATGCAAGTCCTTTCTGTTACTGTATTATAACGTAAAGTTGAAATGGCTTTGAACATTATTATATTGAAGTTTGGTTGATATGGCAACACTAATATTTAGCGAATTAAATTGCTACCGAGTAGAATATCTTGCGACTTCAAACAAAGGCATAGCATTGAAATTAAGATAAGACTATAAGAAAGCATTTTCCATATTATACTACTGACTTATAATATTATAGAAAAAGCTTAATTAAAAATTTCCTTGGTCGTCATCTCGATCCCATTTTAAATAGGAGTTTAGATTTCATTAAAGCAACTTATTCTCTGTCGGGGCTATATTATATCAAGAGTATATTACATTGTACGTAAATCATAATTATAAAAGTCAACAAATGCTTCCCTTAGCTAAGTTGTGATGCTAGTGATTAAAAGTACACGAACAATTTGATGAAATATAATTGTGAACCAGTGTTGAATCCTTTGAATAGAATTAATTATAGCGATACTATATTATGAAAACCAGATGGTTTAACAAATTATGAAAATCGAAAATTCATGTGTTAATTGGGTTTTATTAATCTGATAAAAACATCTGTTATTCTATATCCGTCAATCTGGGACAATTCCAAGCGCATGAGATAATAATTAGTGAACAATTAAATATGAAAAGTCATTTTACAAAAAAGGAGGCATACATTAAATATAGCATTCAGAGGTGGGAAAATAGTAAAGTGCAAAATTAATAAATTCTGTAAAGTGAAACAAATCTCGATCTCATTGAACTCTAAATATGGGAAAGTCCAAAAATCGGGCAGAAATTGGAATAATTCCAAAAGATAAAAAGAGGTGGATATACTACGATAAGTTGTGTTCACCTTGTTAAGGGAAAATGTAGAACACGGGGCGTGCTTCTAAGCAATAACCGTCAAGTTGCCGTCTCTATAACATAATTCGTTTCCTTGAGGATTGAGCAGACAATATACACAAGTAATACAGTCACTCAAGTTCATATTTATTCCATTCAAGAAGGAAAGGTAGACAGACCTTCGCATTTATAAAAAAACGAAATACGAAAAACATTCCATTTGAGTATACAAATACTAAACGAAATTAACCAAAAGTGATTGACGAATAAAAATCCGAGGCATTTGAAAAGGTGAAAGATCTGAGGGCCTGCTAAAATGAAGTCTTAATCAATTCAAGTCTCCAAAACTGTTTGAAGCAGTGTTTGATGAATACAGTTAAACGTATTTAACTATATTTCATTTTTATAAAGCACACAAATTATATAAGCACACGTGAATTATAATTTAGTCTCATATCAATGTTTCATCTAAAACTCTTTGAAGATCTAATTAGAAAACTAGATTGCTTCTCTTAAAAATTATAATTCAACAACATGCCATTTAATGCAATAATAAACCCACAGCGAGGGTTCTAGTAAGCCAGCAGGTTTAATGGCAAAGTAATATCGAAAGAATGAATGTCATCCCACCTGTACATGTTCATTTTGATAGGTCTTGTAGATATCAAAGTGAATCGATAGACCAAAGTCCGCTATGCAAGGAGTGAGATCCGCCCTGAGAAGAACATTTTTCGTCTTGATGTCACGATGAGCAATGCTGGGTTTAGATTCGGAAAGATTGGCCTCGTGTAGATGATTCACTCCCCGAGCTACTCCGAGTCCGATTCGGACTGTATCTATCCAGGAGAGGGTGTTATTTTGGAGGTAGTCATAGAGGCTACCCAACTGGTGGTATTCAGTGACGATCCAAAGCTCAGTGCGAACTTCTGTAATTGATACCTGCAAGGAGAGACGAGAGAAGAGGGTGTTTAGAGGAGTACTGAGGAAGGAGAAGAGAGGGAAGAGAGCAGAGACAGAATCAGTCGACAAATCGATAAAATAGGGATCTATTTATAACTGCTTTGATGTCACAGAAAAATTCGTCACATAAGATTATTTTAATAATTTATGTGATGTTTTGAAAAGGAATGAAAGCGGAGGAGAGAGATAGGTTGGAGGAAAATAAGTGGATGGAAGCGAAGGCCAAATGGAGGAGAAAGGAAACAAAAGTTGGATAACAATTAAGATGTGTTGATTAAATAAAGAGATGTGAAATAAAGGAAAATTGTTACGAAATGGAAATAAACAGGAAATATTGAGGGCGATAAATCTGTTTCGAGAATCGAAAATCATTTAAATATGTATGTATAGTAAACATACAAACATGTAGGAGAAATGAATTGAAATGTACAGTGAAAAATATCTACAAATATCATGAAACTATATTGTAATCAACTGAGGGAAACTTCAAAGAGAAAACCTGAGAAAAAGCTTTATTCTGTAGTTGAGCTTAGACATGATGAAAGTAAAGTCAGCAAGCAATGTATAAGGTAGGTGTAATTTAGCAAACTACTATAGACATTTTTAAAGAAAGAGTGAATGAATATTTAATGAATTAATGTAATTTTGATGATATGCATTAAATCTATTTAACATAAAAATATGCTCAATAAGAAGAAGTAATTATTGATGCTAAGGGGAAGAATAGATTTAAAAGAGAAATAAATGAAAGGCAGTTTGTTCCTTTGAAACTTTTCCATTTAATGTTAGTTATAATTTAAAAAAATGATATAAAATCATACGGACACTATTGCGCCTCACAAATTTCTCTTTAACACATAATTAAGAAAATAATTTGCAAAAATAATCCTTTAGAAATTAAATATCAACAATAGCTTTGGTCTTATACTTATTTCTCAACTATGGAAGTAAATTAGGTATACGTTTGTTTATATGTTAAAAGATAACAAAAAGTAATTTAAAACGAATAGAATATTCTTAAGAAATACCGTAAACAGTGGTATATTCTATTACATTTTAAAAGAAACTATAAAACATATAACTAAGTAAATAAAACACTCCAAGATTAAGAAGCCATAAAAATACAGAAGGCTAAATTGTATGCCTATATTTAATTATTAACGTTTCACAAATTTCAATAAATTAAATTAATTGTAGCAATAGTTGTCGAGATATTAGAAGAATCTAACCTGGAATAATTCTCAAGGGAAATAAAATTTAATTGTTTAAAGATTACGATATTATTTATAGAATAGTTCCTCTAATTAACTAATAAACAAAAGCAAACAAAACATAACATCAAATTGTTTAGAATTCTTTTTTTATTATTTAGTAACCAAATAACTATGAATTAACGCATTAGAAGACATTTTTTATATAATAATGATAAATCTGTTAATAATTGCTTCAAATCAAACATGGTTGCATGCTTCCATCTGCAGAACCAAAATGGAAACAAAGCAGAAAAGAAATTAATCAGAATTCCATACTGAATTAGTTCATTTCAATTTTAGAAAAGAATTTTACAATAGGAACACTCTTTCAAATATTTCAAAAGAAAATCATATATTTTTAACAGAAATTAAACAACTGAAGAGATTAATAAAACAAACTTATAAGATAGCTTTAAAATTAACTTTTAATTTCCTATTTTTTCATTAATTTATACAAAATGAATGTGTGTTCATAGGGATTAGCAGACAACATTATAATATACCGACTCAACAGATAAAAATACTTCCACTTCAGGCCTCCATCGTTACATCAGATTTCAAGTAAAATAGGCTACTAAAAATCGATAAATAATGCAATCTTTCCTGCGTAAGAATAGTACAAATCTAAGAAATTTATATCCTCTCTGATACACAGCGCCATGCTGATAGATTAGATAATTTCCCACATAAAGTTCATTAGATTTATAATTAATGCTGCATAGTTCCGTTAAGTTGCAACTAAATTTGATGATATACATTGAATGTGATAAACAATTTTTTTTGATTTACTTTATGCAATTATACAGACTAAAAACCAGAATAAAAAAGGTCACTCCATCTTAAAAACATAACAGAAAGCAGCGCGAAATTATTCGTAATCTTTTCTCTTTTTTCTATTTAGTGATGTTTTAAATAATTGCTATAATTATTATCCTGTAGGTATACACATATTAAGTAAAGTCATGCGAGGCATAATAGGAAGCGACCATTAGAGAAAGTAATAATGACTGAAATAATTGATGTATTATAATCCGGCGTTTACATTATTATTTATACCATATTTTGGATTATAGTAACTCTACAAATAGTGCTGTGTAGAAAAAGTCAGCTCATGTGATCGAAAGACTAAGAAAGGGTCGAAATGGATAAGTATCTATGACTGTTATAGATCTCACTAAAAGTATTCAGAAAGTAAAATAAACGGATTCATAAATTATAGAATGTTATAAATAATGCTAGCGAGTTTCCCTCTAAAATCGTTATTTCTCCATACCCAGATTTTATTTACTTATAAAGCCTTTTCATACATATTTTCTAATATGCATAGCCATTTTAAAATAATTATTCCTACAAACTCAACTTTTCAATCAGAAACCCTGACTAGTTTACTTAATAAATTATTTTATAATCCACCTATTGGAAAATTTCCCGATTTATTCCACTAAGTCAGATATTTCGAGTCAATATTGATATCAAAAAAGAAATAAGTTACAATATTGACTGAATACCTTATCGGAGCCATAAAAGCGAAGAATGTTTGTGTGCTGCATTCCGGGGAGACGATAAGTGGCCACTTCTTGAGCCCACGACTGGTCCTGACTGCTCTGAAAGATTTTGGCGGCTGCCGGAGTTGGCTGAGAGTTGGGTGATTGAGTGAAATCCACCAACCAGACGCTACCGAACCGGCCCTGTGCTTTGAGGATCACTTTGTGACACTTGCTTGCGATCTGGAGGTGGAGGATGGAAAGGGAAATAGTATTGCAGATAATTGAGTATGTTATTAATTTCAAGATGAATAATATAGAAGACTGATATTCGTAAGTACTTTTGTTTAATCAATTGAAAAGAATAAATTTTACAAAGGTGTGGAATTAAACACTGTAAAGTATAAATCTTATTGTCAAGATTTTATATAAACAACGAAATCGAAAACT
This sequence comes from Vannuccia rotundouncinata, assembly GCA_034780395.1. NCBI lineage: Eukaryota > Metazoa > Platyhelminthes > Proseriata > Coelogynoporidae > Vannuccia > Vannuccia rotundouncinata. The sequence goes on along the minus strand of JAUZNC010060328.1, from coordinate 63,843 downwards.
TTACAAGCTTTCAAAAGAGAATATTCGTAACCATAAAATAATACTTCGTCCTCTTTATATATAATTATGTTACAATTCAAGCACTGTGTAGGATGACATTTTATTAAATGAAAAGTATTTACTAATTAATTATTTTTAGCACTTAATCATATAATATATAAAAGCTATATACGCAACCCTATATAGGAATCTCAATAAACTTCAATCATAAAGAAAAGGAAATTTAGGATACAGAAAATAAATGATTGAGTGCTTTTATATTTAAAATACCAAACAAAGGAACAAAAGATGAAGTGAAAGACCCTGTAGGCTAAATAATAAACTCGAATAAATCTAACTATTATTAAGGATGTAGGAAAAGACAATTAAGAAAAAAAGATTTTTTTATCAGAAGGAACTCTCTAAATGTAGAGTATACAAAGGTGTGTTAAAATACATAACTACACCTTATTAGAGATATCCTCACTAGGGAAAGAAAAAAAATACTCTCTAGGTATTATCTATAAAGAATAAAATACAAATCAATAAACACATTTTCGGCAACTTAATAAATTTTAATGAAACAATTACCAATAAACGGTTAATTAAGAGGACAATAAGTACAATCTAATCCGGACAAGCAAAATGCAGCTAAAAAAGTCCGGTTTAGGCAAAATTAAAAATTAATCAATTCTGTACATTTCTGTCCAGCTATCATATTTCATAGCCACAGATTGAGAGGCATTGGCCATTTATAGTAGTGTCTTAATAGGATTGCAGTACAATAGGAACATAATTGTCATAACTGTTTTAAACGGCCAATATAGATAGAGGATTAATCTTTATATTGGTATATGATCTATGCAGGTACATTAATTACGTTATCTTAACTAGCTTAAATAGAATGTTTGTTTATTTAGCCACATTCTAACAACATCTAGGTACACATTATTGGGTGGTTATCAGCAACACATTTTTTTAGTTCTATAATATAAATTATTTTATATATAATCACATTTTTGTCCGGTTTAGACAATGGAAAATACAAATCAATGTATTCGACACAAAATCTCGTCCGGTTTATCCAAAAAGGATTCCGGATTATCTAATATTAAATATTACAAAACTAGAAAGAAAAGATGGGGATTCGGTATTGACAAAATTCCGGTTTAGCCAGAGTAGACTGTATTTAATTAGGTAGAATGTCACATTTTAATAATTCAATAACCAGCAAAGTAAGACCTATAGTACATCTCTCAATTACCAAAAGCGGAATACACAATGCAAAAGTCGATGAAAACCTAGTAGATATGTGTATAGCGGGCGCACAGTTTAACTAATTTACTCTTTCGCGTAGGTATGTATACCAATCTACTCTTTGATGTATGTACAGCCTTTTAAAAGGTATGGTGGATGGGTAACCAAGAGAAAAGACAGAATAGCCTTATTAAAGGACGAGGGGGTTTTAGATAGAGTTTTCGGTCAATGACATGATGTAAAGTATTGATTCTTTAAGAATATGCAGACTAAATTAGTAATAGTTAAATGGAGATAGAAATGATTCGTTATCCGTGCTTCCTACTGAATAAAACATCTCCAAGACATGAGCAAACTGAAATTCTGAGTATTTACTATGCCTTGGCTTATACTTTAGTATTTTATACAATGAAAGATAGTTGAGCCAAACAATTTAAACTAATGAGGTAAAAATCCAAATCAAATGCAGAAAATGAATTATTACAAAAGATAGAACCAAAAATATTCTGATATACGAATACAAAAATAAAAAACAGCAAAAGTTTGTGATTAAAATTTAGTTTAAATGTAGTTAAATTAATATACCGTTAGAAATAAAATATTGTATCTGTATATATTTCTCAATGTTTTAACTAAATTTAAACATCTCACTTACTAATCAGACAAAGCTTTTCAACCTATCTAATTAAAAATTTAATTTACTTTAATGTAATGTAATTTAAAAAAACAACAGTTAAACCCCATCACAGTCCTACTATATACAAAATTTTGCTTATAGCTAGATTTTAAAATAATAATCTTTTACATAATATAGCTTAACAAAACAATTTTTCATATATGCATAATTCATTTTACAGATATCTAAAGAAACATTACTATGATTATGTTTAAAAGAAAAAAGATTGCAAATAAAAAGATAACGAATCAAATACCTACATACAACAGAATGAAAGAACTACCATAATTTTCTCAATTTGGAAAATTAGATCATATTAATCGCCATAGGAGCAGAATTAAGTTTAGATTAAAGCCACACAAAAATACAAATAAATTGGAATAGTTAAATTTCACGTTGTGTAACGTGATGGAATTGCATGAAAAAAATAAATGTAGAAAAATATATTGTAATATAATTTCATTGATGAAACCCAAAAAGCTGTGGGAATAGTCAAATAATCTGTTAATTATGAGCGTGCATAAACACTGAAAAGGTTTACAGTATATTTCAGTAATAATCTTTTAAAAAGCAATAATTGTTCAAAGACACAATATCAAAGAAATACAATTTAATATCGAGATTTAAGACTTATGAATTTCTCTGCAAAACATATATTAATCGGTCGAACAAATTTCTAAATTTACTCCTATTCTTAGTAAAACAATACCTTTAAGTTAATTAATGAAATAATATAATTTAAAACAATATAGAAGAAGCTGGTACACCTATTCCATCCGAACCAATTAACAAAGGAAAATATGCTGCTTCTTAATATAAATAAGTAGAATATAGTCATCTGGCATCCATTGAGTTTCAGGTCGAAACTATATTAGCTAGATTCTTGTCATTGAAATTGTAAAAAATACAGAAACCACTAACTAAAAATTGTAATAAAAACGATGTGTTGAGCTTTCACCATTGAAAATCAAAACGATAAGATTAGTGAACAAATCTCCACATAATTAACAAAATGTGAATGTGCCATTTGAAAGTTTCCTCTTAGTTATTACAAAGAAATTGCAAAAATAATATTAAAATAAATAAAAACGGATGATTTAATAACTTCAAAACTATATATTGAAAACGTCGTAAGGACGAAAAATTTTCAATATATAGTTTTGAAGTTATTAAATCATTCGTTTTTATTTATTTTAATATTTATTATTATGAAACTTCACGAAGCCCTATTAATTCTTAAAGAAATAGCAGTTATATCTTGTGTTTTTAATAAATGTATACAGAAGATTCAATTTTTATTTCTGACTATATCCAAATAAACAGTACAGATTTCTGCCAATTGTTTAACATTTCTATAGTAAACAAAAAATATAGTTCAGACACATGACTGCATTACGATTCTAAGATTATATTTTATAAAACTACACTTACGATTCAAAACAGGTTATATTTATTATTATTATGAGTTCGTGATTTTTACATAAGTACATACTATTTAAAGTACTTATTAAATAAATATTTTTATTAACGTAGATATTTTTATTTGGCCTAAGTACTATTGTATATATAATATTATAACTGTATTTATAGAGCTAAAATGTTAAAATAAATGCGAACTATTAAGATATTAAAAGGCAAAATGATTTTATATAATAGATTTTTCCTAATCTAATTTTTTCGAAATATTTCGTGTAAATGCGATTTTACATTTATTTCAAGAACAAAGACAAAAAAATTATACTCCCCTTCCTTATATATGTTATATATTTAGGGGAAATTGGGTAACTAACTATATTTGAAGATTTGAAAAAATATCAGTAATACTAATCTTTTATAAAATATACGAAGCAAAAATTGAAAATGTGAAATGCAAAAATACACATTAAAATTGAAGCCAGTGAGTTATAAATAACACAAGTCAGTAAATATTAAAATTAAAACAGCGTAGTCAGGATAATAACAATATTTCATTAACTAATTGATAATATTATATATCACAGTGAATTTGTTATATTCCTAAATAAATTAAAACGAATGAATGAGGCATAATGAAAGATTAAAATAACGGGTTAAAATAATAATCTCAAGTCACAAAATATTATACGACACGCATAAGACGAATTGCCTGAGCTATCAAATAGTTCAATCAGCTCTGAGTAAAATAAATGAGATATCAACATCGTGTTGCCGCAAACATCAGTAGAGCCAACAAAACAACAAGATATTTTCATTAAACAAGTTCACATTAAATAAATTTTCTTTCTTTATTGTTTATTCTAAAAGATATTTAATTAAAAAAGACAAAAATTAAAAATGTCAGGAATTAAATTGTCACCTCATTAAATATGAGAAGTCACATGGGATTAAGTTTACTAACAACTAAGTGACACATAATAAATAGGAGAGGGTGATTTTAATGAAGGAGACAACCAAAAGAGATCCATAAAGGACAATTCCATTGCTAATAACAGGTAAATGATCATTTATTCTGTGAGACAGAAAGTTTTATAGGTTCAGAAAACCATATGGCCTGTGAAAATAGTCGACGCGTAGGTAATAATATCCTGCACGTTTATAAAGCATTCCAACCTCAAGTTATTGTTAAAATTAACGTTATTTTATTTCAGTCAATATAACAAATATAGCCGTCGTAAATTATAAGCTCAAATTAACTTTGTAGCAATATAATAGAGATAAAAGGAAACACAATCAACTATTAAAAGGTCACCACAAGTTGGTTTCACACGATCTTGACCTGTAGCTGTGGCAAAAGATCGCTAGCTTGTAGTTCATGGTAAACATGCACTATAGCAATTCTTAAAAAGAGATTTTCAACTTAATGTAAATCAGGCAGTAATTATGTTCAAATTAAAAGAATCATCTAAAATTATTCGGTTATACATTAATGATTTCCTAATTAATACATTTTAATTCGCTGTTCTTTTGTCAGCACCACTTTTATTAGTATGTTATTAAATTTTGTATACTTATAGTTTTCGCAGAAGATTAAAAATAATTATATTTACATAGTAACAGTTGATAGGGGGAGTAGATATGCTCAACAACAATAATTTTCAGTCATAAAAAGAAATGTAAACAATACTAATTTTAAGGTAATTAAATAAAAAATATTGACAAAAAGCTTAACTGTGCATAATATGAAGCCTAGCCACTTCAGTTTTTATTTTAATTAAACTATATTACTAAGGTTACTATATATATTGCAAGAACACACAACATATTAATTATACAATACATTGTGTCTGGAGCATTAATGCGAGTAAATATATATTTGCATTATAGCTGTTCCTAAAAGATAATTTTTAGACATTCTGTCAATAATTAGAAACTGAACAATGATTATTAAATAAAATTAAATGCCAAATATCAAAACATTCTTAGTTATTGACATCTCCAAAATACAGGGTTTTGAAAATAATTGGATAAAATTTTTGTTGAATGTGTTTAACTGTTTATTCTCAATTTATTCCGCAATATCAAGATTTGGAAAGGATATCAAAAAGGAAACATTCTATTACTTAGAGAAAGAAGCGCATAAAGCACAATCCAACAAAAAACATATCGCTAAAAACTGAGAAAAGTGAGCTAGTTAAGTTAAAAGGAAATATCATAAAATAATTTGACATAAAATTAAGTTTTAAAAAATGGCTAAAAAAGTATTAAAAATATGAGTAACAAAAATTAATTACCATATAATTTTTTTAAAGTATTTATGCAGTTAAAAAATATGTATTTAGAAAAAAATAATGGCATAAATTCCATTTAATATTTTTTGTTTTAAAAAATAATAATTAAAATCATTGTCTTAATTATTAGTCTAAATTAATAATATAGAATTATAGGTTTGATTAAATTTCGAGTTTAAAAACCTTTGACAGAACTGCACACTTTTAGTGATATAGTAAGTAGTTCACGTAGAACTACAATCTTATACCTGGATACAATTGATTATTATAATGATGGAATGTATTAATTATTTCTAATTTTATTCTATATCGCTAGAGTCGCAAGCTTTCAATTGAAGATGATATATAGTACGGAATATTAATGACAATGAGATGGCGATGAGATAGGTGATGAGAGGAGATAACAATGAGATGGAGAGATAGGTAGGTTCCCAACAGAAATTAATTAAATGCATGAGGCTATTCTCACATAGTATTGTAAGTATAAGTAAGTAAGTCAGTAAGTAAATAAGTATGTAAGTAAGTAAGTCAGTAAGTAAATAAGTATGTAAGTAAGTAAATAAGTCAGTGTAAATTTCGGTAAATGGGAATCAGTATATACAGGTATGAAGTAAATGATAGTAAGATAGATAATAAGTAAATAATAATAATATAGATGAGCTATTAATAATGTCATGAGAAATAGATATTATTATATATTATATATATTCCGGAAAATGGGAATGGAAGGTCGGTAAGTTGGAAACAATATACATACATGATTAAGTAATTGGTAGTAACATTGTTAATATAGTAAAGTATGATAATATAAATATTTGAAAAAAAGGCGGCACAGATTGGTGAAACCTCAATTAATGACAATTAGTTATCGGTAAGATATAGTGACATATGATTGTTAAAAGTTATTGACGCTTATTTGTGCTACAATTTTGCTTTAATTCTGGAACCCTGGACTTGGTTGATAAATTTCCAGCCTTTTATAGATTTAACCGATTTGGAGGCCCATAGCTTCTTGGCTTTAATAATTTGGCTTTTGATTTTCACAATAGGGTGATAGTAGAGGACGTAGTTTTTGGTTCGATAGGCGTCAGCGCTGATTGATTATACTTTTGAGGATGGGGGTTATCCAGGGTTTGCCTTTAGGACTAAGATAAATAGTAGTAGTTGGAATCTAATCGGTACACAGTTTTACTTTGTTGTAAACAAATCAATTTTGTCTTCAATATTATTGGTTTTAACACATATCTGAGAAGTCAGTAATACTGAGAGAGGCGACGTATGCATTTATGTGAGACTTGCGATAATCTTTGATTGTGTGGGACGCATTGTAATCTTCAGGTAGACACAGTTGTGATCAGAAAGAAGTGCCTAAGGGCGGAAGAATGAGGCAATCCTGGTACTGTGAGGCGATTGAAGAGGACACATATATATTGTCCAATGTGTTGGAACAGCGAGTAGGATTACTCACAATGAAATTACTCAAATAAAAAGATAAATTATTACATTTGAAATTATAAAAATCTCCACATATGATAACAGAGTTATCACGATATAATAAATGAGAATAGAATCAATTTTTTGCGTAAGAGAGTCTGATGGTGGTATTCACAAGTGCAGATGGATTGGAAGGAAACACATAAAGAGACAAATAAATCATTTTAATTTAATTTAGAACAACAATAACGCAGTCGAAAAGTGTGGATTTAACCAAATTAATAGCGGATGGGGCCAGTTGTTGTTTCAAACAGATGCATACCCTACCCCCTGACCTGTCGATACTGTCATCGCGAAACGTAATGTATAGTTGGACAAAACATGAGTGGAGTCAATTGCGGGCCTCAGTTACAATGATGATAGAAGGAGAATTAGATATTTTTAAGATACTCATTTCACTGAATTATTAGAGAATAATATAGATGGAAAAGCCTTTTGTTCAAAGTTTTGGCACTGTCGTTATATTGATTCCCACCTAACGAAAAACCGAAAGCTGGTTGGCAACGTCGTACCGGTCAACTTCGACGAGAGAAGACTGCGGGATCGATGGTAATGAAGCAGCAGATGAACTAGCCTGAGAATGAGGAACCAAAGACCAGAACGACACCCATCGACCTCCAAACTGTCTGTGCTAGCGTCGAGCGCTGCATTAGACGTAAACTTAAAGAAGAACGCAGAGAATCGTGGCACCCTGACATAGTGAAGGCGCAGGGAGCAGCCAGCTACAACCAATGTCACAGGCAAGTCCCCCTCTGCGCCAACTACCTAGGAAGAATTGGGGAAAGAGACTCGGACATCTGCAATCACTGCGACAACGGCCAAGTGGAAGACCCGAGACACCTGCTCCTCGACTGCCCAGCATGGACCTTACCCCGTCGAGAAGAACTGGGAATCGACCCGGGCCCAGAATGTTCAAATCAAATCCTCAAGTTTATCCCTCGTGTGGGTGCGACCGACGACTTAAGTGGTCTAGGAATTAGAAGAAGACAGCCCTTGTGGATCTTCACTTTGCTGGTGGGCTTGATCGTTCTTAATCTTTTCATTTCCGTTTCAATGGCACTCATAACCTTTCAATTACTACAAAGAAGTGGAACAATGTACACCCCGATAGAAAACACAATGAGTGTGAATAAGAATATGTGTGTTCACTGTCAATAGCAGACAGAACAGGTGGTAACTGTCGTAGTATCTATTCAAAACAAATCAAGAAAGTAATAACAATGATATCCACCAGAGCATTTCTATTTAACTGAAGTCAGAACTAATACTGGTGGCATACAATCCTCTATTCAATCACAATTAAACAGAGCTCAGCAATTACTCTTCTAAAACCTTTTAAATGTTAATCCATAGTTTTGATAATCAACTCAGCCTTCTTGAAATAAGTAAAAGGGTTAGATAAGAAGATTTAGAAATAGAAATATGCATTATGCAATCATATCCTTCGTACAACAAACATCGAGGAATGTTTTGTAAATATTTTTTTTTACATTGGAGTGAAACTATTTTTTCTAAAATTTAATTTACATTACTGAGTTTAAAACTCCAGTCATCTGGATATTATATCCTAGTGGTGCGCTGTGAGTCTCACATATAATTAATTAATCAATACCTAAATCAAATTGTAATTACGCTGTATTTATTTCTAAGGATGCAGCAGCTTCTGTTTCCACATCTTTATGACATATTTAGAAACATATAGCATAGAAAATGAAACTGTTCTGAACAATTTCAATTAGAAAAGTGGACTCTTTTTGTTTCTATATGGAAGACCCAATTTGCCAAAAGTTTTCATTTCCTACTTTCTCCACTACACAACTTCATGATCACGTGTTGCAATTAAAATCTGATATAAAATGATTTGTTTAATTATCAAATGAAGCAGAGAGAAAATACTCCAAAGTCACTTTATAACTTGATTGAATTGCTAAAAATAATTTAAGTGAATGTCAAGCTTGTGTACTATAGAGTTCAAGTGAAACATTATCTCAAAGAATTGTGTATATAGGTCACATAGCAGTGGGAATCAATACTTTAAATGATGGTGCACATACTTCAAGGTATAGCACTGATTCATAATTATACTTTTGAAGTTTATCGAACAATAGGATCACCTTTTCAAACACTGAAAAGAAAGTACTTCAACTACACAGAATACATACCAAAAAATGTTATTGAAACAAACAAACAAAGCCATTGTGTGTCTTTTGTAATGACTATGAACCCAATCGATAATGTCATGTATTGAGTATGTACTTAGAAATAAAATGCAGCTAATAAACTATTCAAAGATAAATCAATGCAAATTAATAAAAACAAGCCTAATATTAACAGAGATTTACAGAGGCAGGAAAACTTTTTCAAAACAAATTAATCTTTTGATTAAAATAATTACTATTCCTCACATATTTCAAATAACTATATCATTACTTTTTTTAAATTACAATAATTTTTTTAAATTACATTAATTTTTAATATAAGCATTTAGATAACTATATATCTATGATACAAATTTTGATTTAAATTATTTAAAATTGATTGAATTCTATATAATATGATACATACCTTATAATAAATTAATATTAAAAACTTTTACGTGAACACGACGTAATGTCGAAAATTTATTTAATAAAGAAGTTGATAATCAAATAAAATTATTTTATTTTAAAGAATTATTAGATAATAATATAACATATCTCTGAGATATTTGATTTATATGTTTTAGTGCTTTTTTCGGGCGGGCTATGATATGCCATATTATCTATGTAAATAAATTTTTAATTGATATAAAAATATATGATTCATTATCTTATCATATGCACGCAAATCGATCTATTATTACTACTACTTGACCTAAAACCAGTTTAGCGACTCCTTACGGCCAAAGGAAGCTTCGGATTTCAAATCTGGCGCTAGATTTGGTAGTTTCAGCCGAATATTAGTCTTGAAAGTTTTATCTATATTTAAATATAAACGAAATGTAATATCTAATTGTAGAATATCTCACAGGTTTAATTCATGAGTCCCTTTACTCTGCTCAGGTTCATCAAATAACGCTTTAGAAAAATTGGAAAGTCGAATTACATTATTTTTCGATATAACTTTTTAAAAATAAAATTTCCTTTCAGACCCATCGGATGTATAATAGTGTCGAAATGAAATCTGATGAACATTTAACCATTTAATTTTCTTGTATTTGATGCAATGTTATACACGTTTATACACGTCAAAGCATATACAATGAAACCAAAAATTTGATATTCACTGACAATCTTTGACATATTAAAATTATTGACAACCAACAAATGTTGCCGTAAATGCATATATAATATAGTATTTATTATTATATCTTATCAAATATGGCTTATAATGTGCGTTCCAATGATAGTTTATCAAATATTTAATTATAAATGGATTGATAAAAACGAAGAAATAATTACAGTATAATCTCTTATATAACGATAACCAACAAAGTATTGGATCCATTCAAAATACCTTTTTGATACTATTAAAATAACCTTGTATATAACTAGAAATGGGATTTAATGAAAAATGTGTGGTCCGAAGAATACATTTACGAGCTATAATTATAAATTTACTGTATAATTGAATATAAGATTGAATAGTATAATTTGAATCTGCAGATGTGGGTGACTTTTGTTATATGCTAACTAAACGACTATAGATAGAGAAGTTGGATGTATCAAAAACACATACATGGGTGTTGTTGTATTATGGTTATACTTAATTAATGTTTGTTTTAATCTGTCAATAAATGTAACTAGCAGACGACTATATAATACGTTTATACAACTATATATAGGATTCATAAAAAATATATTAACATGAAACTAAACAGACGTATCCTGACTTAATTATAATATAAACTGAAACATAACAGGTGTACTTATATTATTCTTTGAATTAGATATTCTTATTTTTATGTCATTTAATACACATTAGAATACAAATAACCAACTTCTGTTCCTATATTATACACTATAGTATTTATTTAACATAATATATACCTATATAAAAAAAATCTATGTGCTTACGTTTTTCAATCATATAACGTTTTATAATTATATTTACCCGATTCTTTGATGTCTTTATAGCGAGATTATATTGTGTATAATTTTATTTCGATGGTAATCGGATTCATGTCAATGTAAATACACTTATTTGCAACATTTTGTTACTAAAATAAAGTTAATGTATTTCAATTGTCGGTTGAATTACGTGACGGTGGAATTACGCCCCCTAGTTCACAATGGCTATAATATAATTGGATAATAAATCCATTATTAATTTTGAAAGGTTCTCTTATGGAAAAACACAATAGCGGGTCGATTATTAATAGTACCATTGTAAATGTACTTTTATTTTAAAAAAACCATTATGGGATTTCAGTCCCATCAAACTTATTTATAGAGATTAAGCATTGAATTAGATGAACCAATTTATGGAATATATGTCAATAGTCACATAAAGGATAGAATTGATGCTTTAACCAACACACACCCAAGCCGGGAGGAATTTTATTGGTAACATTAATATCAACGTTGACACAAAACTAAAATATGCAATAAACTATGTCAATAAAGCCGCCGCATCCAAATAAATATAAATTAAATGTCTTCGAGTAAAGGAGCAAAATGCTCAAATATCTAACCAATATAAAAAAATTACAAAAATCTAAAATACTATTAATGAAAAAAAAATGTGACGAACAAATTTTCACAACTATATTGAAAGAAATCAAAGTATGCATAAATACAAAGGTGCATTGTTATATACAAAGACACCTTCACTAATAAGTCTACTTTTTTATATTCCTAGTTTAATTAGCGAAAATAACAATCACCGAGTCCTTCTAAGCGCATGATTACTTCCTAACTATTAGAAAACATAATGAAACTGAATATAAAAATAAATTATTCTCTAATCTCGATGTTAATGACCTAACATCTTCTATTTCTTATGCCAAAAATGTCAACAAATAAAGACAAAACAGTGTAAAAAATAATACATAGAAAGCGAATTATATCTTAACGTTTCAAAAATATCTTAACAGCAGATTTGACTCGAAAAACAACTCATTTCTAAGCCAGAATTAAACATTGATGTATTTTAGGAATGTTAGTAGAATACTTGTAAATACGTTTACTGAGCGACTTTATCAAGTTTGTTAAATATAGTGTGAATAATTAAATTGCCGAAACCCAGTTTGTTTAATTTGATAATTATTATTGACTAATTCACAATCATTTTACACAGATGTTTTTTAAAGAATGAATTGGTCACCTCAGAAATTTCCGAATCATGCGTCCTGTTAGAAGAAGGAGACCGATTTTCTCCGGAATCGTTGCCATCATGTTCATGTCCATGAGACTTTCCTTTTAACTTGTGGCGAATCAATAGAATAATTGTTAAAATGACGAGGAGAGAGACAATTGATACAGGAATCAATATCTTCTGGGTCAATGAAAGTGGACGCTGGGCACCACTGGTTGTGGAGTTAACTGTTGTTGTTGAGTTTTTCGATACTACTGGACAAAATAAACGTGATAATATTCCGTGCTTATTGCTAGAAATATAATTTTACACATTTGGTGCATGATCAATAATAAATTGTATATTTCAATAAACAGGTTAAATCAAAAATGCCGTTTGTAACTTTCGTTATTTTAATAATCATAGGAGCCAGCGCTACTCTAATATTCATGAGGGTTTTGATAAGCATCGTTAAAAAACTATATTTAAACAGTAATGTTACTATACTTTCAGTCAGATATTTGGAAATATACAACTCAGATTAATGATGATAAAAAGCCAAACAAATTATAAATTCGATAATTTCTAAATAGATTTTTTCACCATTTCGACAACAAATTCAAATTTACTTACTTGACTCGCCGTAGCTAAGGGAGATATTAAACTTGGAAAAGTTGTTGCAAAGGGAACCATGGCAACAATAATTCTTGTGGTCTTCATACCCGTTGTCATGTCCAAATGTATCAGGGACGGTAGGGCAGTTGGTCTGAAGTCAGACGACAATAACATCGTTGTTTGAAATCATAACAAATACTAATTGTAAGGGAGGAAGATCCTATCCAAACAACTGCCAAGCAGATAAAAATGCAAATCATATTTTGGGAAAAAAGTCGGAAAGTACAAAGTGGGAATCTTATGACATGCTTGACTAGAACAGTTGCGTGATTTATCATTAACTATACAGAGAGATTAAATATTAGATGCTGTGAAAATCCAGCAGTAACACACAACTGAAATTTGCTGCAAGCGAGTGAAACGCATACTGTGTAATTGCTACGATCGATCCTTGATTCTCCAGTTTATATGACCTATTGACCTAGATAGATGGAAGATTATATAAAAAAAAACTACTGGATGCGATGCCTGAAACAGGTGCTTTCTTCTTAGCCGTTTAACGCGTTCATGTGACAGGTTAATTAACGATCTTAAGAGAAAAAATTACAGGGAAAATCGATAGAGAAAAACGCTATAGTTTCACATTGCTGTGATCCAAGAAAATATATATCATTATAAATTATTAAATATATTTACAGATTTTATATATAAAGCATTCTTTAAAATTGTTCAAATTCTATATTTTATATTATTCATAGTATAACCAACCATCTGTTATAATTAAACTAAAAAATGGTCAAGAAAATCAATAACGCTGACTAAAGATAAAGTGGACAATAAACACCATTTAAATAATGGATATTTCTGGTTCGGCTAAAATATTATCACACAATATCTTATTTTGAAAAGAATTATTGATCTTGCTTTTCCATTAGTCACCTAGGCAAGTTACGATGTTCACTTTATAACGTAAAGATAAATAGCTAATTTTAATTCTAATATCTTCAAACAACAGCAACATAAATCACGATTTATGTTGATATTAAAACTAAGATAACATATTATATTAGATAAATAATGACACTCACGGAAAAAAGTATATTGTTCAAAACTTTGAATATAGAATATAAATCGTTTTGGGACTGACCGTTATTACTTATAATATAAAATAATAATTACAATTATAAAATCTCCAACAGTGCTTTTACTTTGCATACAAAATAATTTAATACTGTAATATTATACAAGAATATAACACTTTTCCATACACTGAGTAGAATATTTATAATATGATGCATATCAATTGCATTCTATATTCTTCTGTCATAAGTACAAACGTGCATCTCACATAGAAAACAATTTTGAAGAAAAAGTTTTTTCCCTTAATAATGATTTTGATAAAACTGAATAATTATTTTTTCTCATAAAGATTGCTAATGATTTTACATTAACACGCTAAAAAAGAGAATGACAATATTTAATATTGATTTACTCGTTAAGAATTGTAAGAAGTAGCCTTCCGTGAACAAAAGCAAAACCTTGTGAATTACAGTTAATAACAAGAAAACTTTTTAAATGTATTTTTAAAAAGTTACTCAAGCACAACTACCATAATATACGATACATTTTAACAACATACCGTGCCCCATTTCCAGCATCCCAAAAGAGTGGCGGATAATTGTTTGTTTGTTTGATTTCTCGATATTGTCATGAAGCAGTGCTTAACACGCTCATCGCAGATCTCATATATGCTGTTGGGTTCACAAGGGTCCAGAAATTGGGATCGAAGGCAGTAGCACCGTATCGCTCCAATTTCACCAAATTTTAAAACCACAAACAAAATAACCAAAACTTGTCTTAGCATTGATAGACGTCTGAAAAGTAGAAACAAGTTGATATCAATTTGACGACTTTAATAAACAGCGTTTATCTGTACAACTAGACTTGGATGTAAATAAAACGGAAATAATAAAATTATACATATTGTTCAGTATTTGAAATAAATAGTTAGTACGGTAATAAAATTTTTAAACAAATTATTAAAACAGAACATCTATGAGACGTCAGATGACTTAAAATGTAATTAATGTCACTATTTCAGAAATATGTCTTGAGAGAATACTATGCTAGATTATAACTAAATTCAACAAATCATATTTCACCACAGAACTATGTTCGATAAACAAATTGAAAAGTTTTAAAATTTTAAAGAAAACATGCAAATTCCCATGACTATAAAAATCATAAGCGGGAAATTAGAATACCACTATACAAGTTTAATAGTTTAAAGCTAGCATTACTGTCTGTATTTTAATAAATAATTTAGTAACAAATTTGTATGATTTAATAATGAAGAAATGTTAACAAATTAATGAATGAAAAATATAGGTAGGTACTAGAAATCTAAATTTGAAAAAAGCTTTTCTAAAATTCTAAATTTTAAGATGAAGTCAATGGTGTGAAAAGTTCCACCAATAATACATTCAAATCAATACATATAACAGTATCTTTTGATGTTTATTTACAGTGAAATTAAAATATATATATCACCATTAAATGAATATCATATCAAGAACATCTAATAATAACTAAGATAGTTATTTAAAAAATGTGCTCATGTTTTGTGCAGTATTTCAAACATAATTGTATACAAATTTATTCATATGCGATGTAACAAGTGTGATAATTAATGTATATCATGAGGAAAAAGTATTGTTTTCTATAAAAGTATGCATTATAAATAAGTTCATATTATAGCAATAGAGTTCCAGTTGAAAGATCTCACACTGTCTACTAGTTTCTATTAACAACATACCTTTCTTTCATCAAGGATTTAATGTTTTTTTATTAAATAATTTATTACTATGATAAACATTATATTTATTGAAATTAATTTATGTGGAATAATTTATACAAATGCAATAGACACCTCCTTTTAAAATATTCGAATTCCCTAATTACATAATGAAATTATATATATTCAATGTTGAATAAATATATCTCATTAAAACTAAATGATATATATATACATATATAGATTACATTTGAATAATATCAGCTTCAAAAAATAATAATGGCCAAGTAAATAATTCATGTAGAAAGTTAGAAAATATTAACTATCGAAGGTTTTCTCTAAATAAATAATAATTTTCATAAAAAGAATAGGTCCAATCATTTTAGAAAAAGATGGTTAAAAAGCTAAAATCACACTGTCTGGAATAAATAAATTAAAATTTAAAATAAATAAACAAAAATAATAATTATTGTCCACTATTATAAGAATAAAATTTGTAAATATTGACAAATATTCATTTCCAAAACAAATTTACATATGAAGATGCTTTAAAGAATGAAGGCCATTATGAATAGGCCCCTTAGCTGCCAAGTGCAACATACTAAGTTGGTAAAAAAAATGTTCAATTAGTTGGATGATATAATTATTTACCATGTAATAATACAATTATCATAGTAATCCTTATAAAAAATTCCATTGTTTGATATAGATTAATAAGAATAATTATATTTTAGATACAGACATTTTTTAATGCAACTATAATTAAACTACATACATAATAAATACAATTTTAAATATAAGTCAGACTTTCCAAAATTGAATGTCTGAATATAATATGATATTTAACATTGATGTATTGGTCTAGATATCTTGAATTATATATAAAACCGTATTAATTGAATAATTGAACTTCATAATAGATAGTTATTGCATTACATAATACAATCATACTACTTCAAATAGTTCAAATAAATTCTCTAAATTTACTGTGATTTATGTAAAAGGAGTAAATTTCAAGAAAGATGAAATAAGTAATAAACAATTTTATCAATGTTTTTAACAATGAATTGAATAAATTGAATTCATATTAATATGCTTTGTAAACTATTAAGCAAAATTATCAATTGTTCAAGTACCTATATAACTTTAATTTGTTTACATTAAATTATAATATTTTGATAAACTAATTTTATTAACTAAAATTATATTTTTTCCTGAATAGTTTATAAAACTTTCCTTCACATTTTTTTAATGGACACTGCATATATGTAAATAAGTAAGGTAAAATTAATTTGGAAAACCAGTCTTTTTTATTTATGTATAGAAAATAATATTGAGCTAATTTGAGCTATTTATAGAATAACAATTGTACTTCAAATTGTACCAGATGCAATTGTGTGCAAATAATGAAATGAGAAATCATTGTTATATACAAATAACAATTAATCAAAAATATGATTATATTTATATATTGTGTATAAAACACAGACAACATAATAAAATTTTTTTAATTGTATCTAATACACTATTTTTCCACATTGACTGATAACATTCTTTACAAGATTTGACTAAATAAAAAATTATGTTGCAGTAAAGGACAACAACCAAATTTGGCCAAATTATTAAGCAAGTTTTATTTTAATTATGCTTTTGTAATTTAAAGTTTTGCATTAAAAAAACCTTGTAATTTAATTATTTTAAATAATTGTGTCAATTAAATATACATTAATCTATCTTCTAAATTAAAAGGGGTTACCATTTGTATAACTCAAACTTTAAATGCAGCCATATTTGGGCATAGGCTGAAATGGATTTATTTTCTGTATAGTTCATTATTTAGGATTCCAATCTGATTTTAAATAATATTTTTTATACTTTTTGTAATAAATTGTTTGTACAAAATTATATTCTGCAATCTAAAAGTTAATTTTTATATAAATATACTAATAAACATAAATAATGTGAAATAAATATAGGGTGTAATCAGGCCTTTTTTATTGAAAGGTAATGTAATAAGAAAGTCCTATTTTAAAATTTTGGAGGATGATATTATACCAGCTTTGCAAATATCTCCACTTTTTTACACAATGTTCATTCAATAAGATGGTGCACCTGCACATTATACTGGTGAAATGAGACACTTTTTAGTAGAAAATTTCAGTGGGCAATGGTATTGGAAGTAGTGGGCCAATAAAGTGGGCATCTAGATGTCCAGATTTAATGCAAATATAGTTTGCAGTATGGGGCATCCTTAAAGAAGAAATCACTAAAATAGACCCCATGATTTGAAAACCTATAAGAGCTGAAATCATATAAGCATTTTCAAATTTACTGGAAATCTATTGCACATAAATTTATTCCACAGTTGACCAAATATTTTAAGAATATGTAGAAAACAATGGAAAGCATATATAGACCATCTCAGATAGATTATATTTGGTTAAATACTGTTTTTAAATACTTTTACATATACATTTAAATATGTGGATTTTTAATACTTATTGATTTATAGAATTTTTGCAATTCTTTTTGGGCAAACTGACTTTAAAGTCACCCTATTATATACCAACCAAGAGGTAGTTTATCAAAACTCACATAGACATAAGTCATAAACTTACCACCTAGTGCATTTATCAAAGCTCTTACAAATTATGAGTGGACTAAAAATAGAAATGTGTTGGTAAACTGCAACTTTTTCAGTCTAAAGAGTGTATCTCAATGCTATCACAGGTTGTAAATATGACATGTATTGTTTTAAATATAGTAAAAAGCATGTAACTATTTGCAAGTGGGTTAGAGGTATAGTAAATGTTTTTGACCTTTTATTAGTATATTAATCCTCATATCTATTTAACTAAAATTAAACACTTGGATGGTTTATAATGTTATAATTTATATTTATAGTAATATAGTTTGAAAATGTATTAAAATGTATTAAAATGTATTTAGTTTTATTAGAATGAATAATTGTATTAAAAATATTTATCAATTATGAAAAACAAGCAAAATTTAATTAAAAATAAAATATAATAATAAGTCCTTTGAATTTAAAATATAGATTAATGATTGTGTCATTCAAAATGTTTAATATTCATTGAGATTCTTGATGACTAAAAATTATGATTTATTTATATTTATTGTCCTATGATTAATCTCTCCATTAATTTATATAATTTTACAAGCTAATTTAAACATTTTAAACAATACAAATTTTTTAATAACCAATATATGAGTAGGTATACAGTGGAATTCCCTCTTAATTTTGTCAATAAAGTATTAGAAGTCTCCCTTCCAATATATTATACATTGTAATATTTTAGAATAAATCAATGAGTCTTTTGTTACCAATAGGAAATGTTAGAACTTACAATTGCTCTACTAGTGTGTCAAGAAATACATATTCACCATAATGGTACCATAGTGGTAAGCTCAAAACTTATAAGCTGTAATTTGCATGATTTTTGGCCTAGGTGTTAGGAGGATATATTTACCATAAAATTAGGAATTTTAAATATGTATATTAAAAAATAAAAAAAAGATAAAATATTTCTCTTAATATATGACATGGAAATATATATGATTATATAATCATGTCTTTTTCTCTGGTAATTATATACCTTAGATTTTAGCTATGGCATTGCCTATTTGTTTATATATAAAATTAGGCTCTGCTCACTTAGGATTTTGGAAATAATTGCTTTAGAAAAAAGTTCTTTATATAATCCTAATTCATTCATTTTAATTTTTAAACAGTTTGTGAGCTGTGCAATGAAAATATTTCTCTAAAATGATGATTTAGTTATAGATTAATAAATTTTATGTATTTTATTTATTATAATTTTATTGTGATTATAGTAAACCCTACACATTGTATTAACAAAATAATGTACAAAGCAATTCACTTTCGAAAATAAAAAAATAACAATTTATATATGTATAGATTTTAAAACGAGTTAAGTTTTTATTCGAAACTAAAAAACTTTGTGAAGTATCTATATTTATAAAATAATTATAACAAAATAATAATATAATTACATTAAATATAAATTTTAAAAATAAATAATTGTATTGCATATAGAATTTACATACCGTTATGAACCATGCATTACCGCATTATTTTAATATGACCAATATAATAAAAAATGTTATAAACTTTAAATGTCCAATAAGCACGTCACTTAATCTTTATTAAATGTTCATAAAAAATTTGTCGACATTAGATTATCGATATTTTTATTCGTTTTAATTTTCGCAATATTATATAATTTGTTTTAATCTAATATAAAATAAAATCTACGTTATTATCACAGACTTGGAATAAGTGTTATTTTCATTGACTTAATTATAGATTATTTTTATATTAATATATTATATATTTATAATAAAAGTCATTGCTTATATTACACTAACTATTAAAAAGTAAATTAAAATATATAATGTGATGCCTACATAATTTATTTTAGTAACACTAATTAATCAATAAATACAGGCCCACCGAATGATATCTAAATAAATTGCATATAATTACAATAAAATTAGACTGCTGGAGTCAAAACTATAAAGTCGAAAATTTTAATGACGTGCGCCATATTCACTTTTTAAAACGTTTAAATTATGGGGGGAGGAGCTGTAATGCCGCAGTTATAATAATATTATATACTTTATACGATCGCATACTATACTTAATATTTTTTAATATATAATTTAAAGCCAACTGAATATAATTTGAAGTGTACCAGGTTTTGAAAACTATTACGACGAGTGATATATTTTTAATTTAAGTTATATTAATTTTAATAGTTTTTAATTTATAAATTGGTAAAAATTTATTCTTAAATATACATAAATATACATGTTGTGCGCGCGGTCCTATGGTGTAATCGTCGGACCTATTATATATATTTGCACATTATATACATATATATATATATATAGCCTGGGGTAGGGCTATAGATCAGGGCCAAAGAATTAAGCCACCCTGATTTCTCTTCTCGGAATCGACCCCCACTTTTGGCCTTTTTTGTATTGTATAAATATAGCCTAGAATTATATACATATTGTTCGCCTTTAAACTTTAACTTTTAAATGATTGGAGTCGTTCATAAATATTGTTACAAAAAAATATGGTTTCCAAAGACACTGGGCAAGCGGATAACCTCAAGATCCACAGAATCATCGTCGATGTTAAAAGACTAGCAATTAATTAAGCTTGAAGGTTTTAATTATAAATATATAGTTAGTATTTTCAGAAGAGTATTATAAAAATATTAGTTTGAAAGAAAAATATATAGTTGTAAGTAATTATAATATAAGGCTATATATATATATATATATGTATAACCAGGTTTTGAAATTTATAATACAGTCAGGGTTAATAACAGAAATGCAGAGATAGTAAACATTGCTAAAACAAAGCTTGGGAAGGTTTTTTAATTAATTAAGGTTAACGTTGGCTGATTTTATTTGATTCCTGAATTTAAAAAATTAGATGTATTTTTTGATAAAACTTGTTGCAATTAATAACCTACGTTGGTTGCTATAATAATTAGTTGTCCGTTTTTTATCGTGATGGTGTAGTTTGGAATATTAGTTGTGCATGTCTTTCAACATCATGTGGAGGCGTAAGTATATCATTTTATGGTAAGGATCATCGAAGCTCTCGACGGCGAAGTTGACTTTTGATTTTTGAGTTGAGCGCATACATTTAAATATTTATATTACTTTTCTCCAGTCGTATTGAATTAAAATTGGTAGAGATGTTGTAAAGATTAACTGTATGTTTAGGTTTTGATTATATATATATATATTTATATAGTCTCGTTAGTAGAGGTCTCTAAATTTGTGTCGAAGAGGGCAAGCGGGGAGCGAGCAGGTAAGTTAAAAACTCTCTAAAAATAGTGATGTCATTTCATAATAGTAATTTTTGAATAAAAAATTAACTCTGTTTAATAAAACTTAGTTTAAATAGAAAAACGTACATCAATTTTTAGATATCTATATCTAAAACATATAATTATTTCATTTTTAATTAATTCATGCAGTTTACTGTTATATATATATAGCTATAGAATTATTACTACTAATTATAAATTAATTTGTACGTATCATAGATTTAAAGTTATGTGATTTGTGATAAATTAAAAGTTACTTACATAGTCAGTTTATGCAAAATTATTTTATAATTACAACTTTAAACAAACTGACTATGTATGTGACCTTTAATTTATCACAAATCACATAACTTTAAATCTATGACAGATACATATAACTACATCAAATAACTATATTTATCATTGTATGTAAAATGATATAATATTTAAAAAATAAATATTGGAATTAGGGATGAAACCGAAGATATCTTATACTTTATTTAACTTTAATTAATACATAATATAATAGCATAAATAAATATTTTAAAACTATTTCTACATTTAAATTGATTAAATTTAATCTATAAAGAATACTTTTCCAAACAATACCAATAGCGCATAGATCAAAATATTAATTTTGTTAAGCGTCTATTGAAATTTAAGATTATCAAACAATTTAAAGGTATTTAAAACTATAATTTAAAAAATATGAATATATTAAACATGAATCTATAAAATAAATTTATATATTTTTACGATTGCATTGTTATATTTTATTACATGACCTAAGGAGTTTAAAATAAGACTATATATCTTATTGGTCTGAATAGATATTTCTTACTTTTCTGAGTTTTTTAAAAAAAATTATGTTACTCTTTATGATAAATATTTTCATGTATTGTTTATTATAATTTATAGATTAAGCATGTAAAATTGTGCAGCAATTATGAGTGATCACTGATTTATAAAATCTTTGTATTTGGCAAATTACAAAAATGTGTCATTTTAAGTACTTCATTCTATTTAGTTTTCATTAGCTTTATCTACTTATATGTAATGAATTATTATTATTGTTTGTTATAAAGAATGTTAATTTAATAATATTTGTTTTATTTATTAAATAACAATACATTTTAATAATAATATTATAATAATATTACACTGGACCAATCCAGGCAACCAGTTTTATTAAAATTGAAAACAATTGCCTCAAAAATTAAAAGCAATAAATCCATATTTATATGTCTAATTTAAAAAAAATCATTTAATAAAGCTTATAATTATATTATAGTTATCACTAAAAATAAATTTTTAACATTAGGTTATTAGCTACATTTAAAGAATATAGTTAATACTTTAAAATATAAATTATATATTTCCATAACTTTTTAAAAAGTATAATAACTGATAATATTTTAATATAGGTGGAGGAAAAGTATATATTTTCAAAATATATTAATAATTTTATGGACTTTTGATTTTTGATAAATCCAGACCATCCAGGATAATAGCCACTTTAATAAATTTAATTTTGTTGTATTTCAGTCATTTAAAAAACTACCTAAAATATGCAACAATTTATAAAGTAGAAAAATATTTTTTAAAATTTTTTTTCTAAAATTTTTATATTTATATTTATTATTAAAAATATTTCAAAGCATTATAATAAACTAAATATATTTACACATACAATTGCTAAAAAGGTTATTTAATTATATATTATATTATTACATATTGGTGTGAACATAGCACTTTTCATTAAAGGTTTCCAAATCCATAAAATTAAAGGACTGCCTGGCACTTTCTATGAAAAAAAGGGCAAATTTCGAGTATCCTGGAAACCCCCCTTATGTTTGCCCCTGATATATATTTTAATTAAAATAAAATAAAATACATATTAAATCTTTTTAATGTATTCTATTATTGCCATATTTATATAATGTGAAGAATCAAAAGTAAAATAGAGATACTCAAATCCCAAACTAATATGCAAACTTATTTTAAAAAGTAGGTAATTCTAACTCATAGATCACTGGGAGATGGATAGGTTACCCAAGTTTACTACTAATAAGCCATGACTAATAAAAATAAATAATGTGTAGCAAAATTAAACAATTTTGTGGTACTGTCACCTGCAAAGCTGGTAATTCAGCTTGATCTTTAAAGAGCTGTATTTTGGAATTAATATAGAAGCAGTAAAAATAAGCACTAGTTTCAACTGTCAGTTTACACATGAATGATCTACAAAGTAATATCTAAGGCAATAAATTAAAATATATATTCTAGTTTTTCAATAAAATTTATTTACTTGTTTACATAAAAAATTGTCAGTTAAAACAACTTTAACAAGAACTAATGCATTCAGTTTCTCAATGTAACATAAAAATGCTCTTAAAATGTCTGAAGTGAGTTTAGCAGTTGGGATGAGAGTAACAATGTCTCTGTACATATTTCAATACAATTACTGAACCATAAAAGCAAGTATAGTTTTGATTTGTTTGCTATCCTCAATACTCTTAGATGTGTACCCTTGTAAATAGATAGAATGCAGACTTTCTGTTGGTCACTAAACTTCGAAATTTATGCATTTATGTATCACAAGTCAACATTTCCCTGTTCCATGACTACAATTGCATGCATGCTCAACCACCTACCCCAAAGATCAATAGACTAGGAATTGTGCTTAACATACCTTTTGAAAACCATATACGTGGAGTATTTATAATTACACACATGTATAGAATATCCCTTAGTGTTTAAATTCTGCATAAATGAATAATTTAATGACACAAAAAGTTAAATCAAGTTTTATTGTGGGTGGGTATCAATTTTAGTTGTTGTTTTTATTTTAGCAACATTATTTAATTCTAAAATACATTTCAGGGGTATCAGTACTTGTTAGTAATTATTACTGAGTGAATTGCTTAGCTGGAGTTTTCACATCAATTATAATGAGAGATAATTCAATATTTTTAAAACAGACTTGCACACAATCTATTAAATCTGTGTAGTTGTAAGAATAAGATTTTGTCATGGACCAATAGATTGATAGATAGATATGGTGCTTAACACAGAAGAAACTTTTTGGAGTTGTCTTTCAGATGGCAGAATAAACATTATAATAAATAAGGTGTGTACCATTTGGTATTCTTTTTTTTTAAATCACAATTTTAGTTGCTAACATATGAATTCTAGCAACTGCAGGTTCTCAAAGTTTTACTTTCTTCATTCTATACAATGTTATCCAACATGTCTGCCACAATTTCAATTTGCAATTCTGCTATCCCTTTTACATAATTCACTCAACAAAGCAACAGTGTTCCTTTTCAGAACATGTGAATAACAGCTTTTTTTAAATTTCATTACCAAGGTGATTTGCAATAATTTTGCAGTTATTTTCAATGTACACAAATGCAAGGAACTTAGTGTTATAGTTGCAAGATATGTACAAGAAATACACACAATTATTTTTGATAATCTTTTCATAACCAGATAGGAATAAAATGGAATTTTATGAAAAATTATCTAATAATTGATTCAAAGAAACAAAGGAATCTTTTGCAATGAAAAGGTTTTCTTTTTTTTACTATCTTTCATTTCAAATTGCAGCACTATTCAATCGAGGTGTAACAGTCTTTATTTTCAGATTTGCATGAACATTTTCGAAGATCCAAGGAACTGCAGTTTGTTTAAGAAGACTCAGTTTGAGTTTTTTACCTCCATGTTGTTTCTGTCAAAAAGAATGAAAGTGTCTTGATTTTCTATGACATAGTCTGCTTTGGTAGAAATGTTTACTGCACACTGTAAAATGCTGTGTCAGTTGTAAATCTTGTTGATACACTGCTTTCAGACATGAAATTTGGTGATCATTTTTCAATGGAAAGCATAAAATGACACTGATACATGGATGTGATATCTACTGGTGTCACGACTTGGGATTAAGCTGTGTATCCCAACCAAAATTTAGAAATGCACCTCATTTGAAGATTTTGATGAATTTCACAGTCTCTAGGAATGTATATCTAATTACCTGCATACAGTCTAGTACTTTATAAAGACTTAATAAATATGATAGAGTTTATACAGTGTAATTTGTTAAGTATGGATTGCTTGCTTTGCAGTTCACACCGATGTACAGCACAGTTTACAATAGCTCGGTTGTCAACCCAGTCAACCACACAGTAGCTGACAAGCAAAATCTATTTATTTTGATTCATTCACACCCACACACACAACCCATCACTGAACACAGCCAGTCAACAAGTAGACTGGTTTTATGAGCAAGTTCTGTGCGGTCAACCATGGTTTGTCAAATCATGACCATCTTTCTAGCTGTCATGTTATAACTATAATAATTATTTAACTCCTTATAATAAGTATTATTCATTTTCTTATTAATTTTAAAAAAGATGATATTAACCAAATAAATGTATTCATTATTATAATAAAAATGTATTTCAGATAAATTAATATTAAATAAATAAATTTTTAATGAAATCTATTTATAGAAATTTTTATATAGTATAGATAAATGTTTAAACATTAATTCATTGAAATTTATTTTTTGTAAATTTTTAAAAGCAAACATTTTTCCTTAGATAATATTTAAAAAATGATTTGCTAACAATAATAATGTTTTAGACATTTCTTTAGTAAATAAAGGATTACTTATATCATGTCATTTATCAAATCAGTCCTTTCTTATATTCAGGATCATCTTTGACCTTTCTT
The DNA here is from genome assembly GCA_034780395.1 of Vannuccia rotundouncinata. Classification (NCBI taxonomy): domain Eukaryota; kingdom Metazoa; phylum Platyhelminthes; order Proseriata; family Coelogynoporidae; genus Vannuccia; species Vannuccia rotundouncinata. Next base: position 37,446 of record JAUZNC010060328.1, on the reverse strand, counting down.
TTATTGATATCTAAAATTTTTATTTGAACTAATTCTCAAAAAGGTAATCAACATAAATGTATATTATTTTGCATACATTTTCCCTAAACATTGCACACTATCATAATCATCTTTAATGGAAATATATAATTACATGTTTTTTTCAATTTCGCTATTTTTGAGTAAATAATATTTTTTACATATTTCTACAGATGGAGACAAAACAAACAGAATCTTTTCCTTTTGGTCAATGTTCAGTATGTGGAGACACTGGTACCGGAGTTCATTATGGAGCTGTCACGTGTGAAGGTTGCAAAGTATGTTTTTGGTCATTACATTTTCCAATATTGTTATAAATAAAAAATATGGGATGATTATGACTGAATGGTATTTTCAAATAATTTAATTTATCATCAAGTCTACAAAATTTTAAAAAGATTTTATTACAATTTAGTTAAAATTATAATGTTGTGATTAACACTAGAACTCAGAAATTTAATTTATCGCTTCCTTCTTCAGGCTTTATTTTAATTCTGCCTTTAAACAGGTGCCGCGAAACTTTATAAATAAGGAGGGCCCATTTCTAGAGGGGCCTAAATTGAGAAAAATATTCCAAGAACCATTGAAATACTTTTAGCTTGAACTATCCATCTTGCCGCAGTACCTTTAATCCTGGAGCACCCCAATCTTATTATTGTTTTAGAAAACTTAATAAGTTTAAATATTTCCCTTGTTGCATGATGTAAACATGTCAAGCCTTTTGTTGCATCATGTACAACCAAACTAAGAGAATGCACATAACGCAATGAGTGTAGTGAGCTTTTCTGATTTTATACGAGTGGTTATTCCATTTCTTGATCCAAAGATTTGGCCTCCGGCATTGTAGCACTGCCCACGACCGTTCTGAATTGAAATATTATTTTTTTTGTAGAGAACAGAAAATGTTTGTATTAGACTTTTAAAATTTTACCTCTTTTGATAATGTTTCACCAAATCTTCCACTCGACACTTGATATTGCACAGTCAGAATATGACACTTCGTTTGTTGTGTTCTTGAAATCGCTGCGGTCCGCTGCGGACCCTTTTTCTAATTAGTAAACCTTGTAATAAAAACACCTCCTTTGAATTTCGTGATGCAAACAGTTTTTTGTGTATTAGCATACATTAACTAGATACTGCCTCTCAGTTCTTTGTAATGAAGCCAATGATACATTTTCAACCATTGCTTTTGAAACGATTGCTTCTTGTTTAGGAAATTAAAAGTTATTATGTTGATACGGATCATGTGAATGAACTTTTATGGTAGGTACTATAACTTGATTGAAGAGTATCACTGGATAAAGTACTCGAATAAGATGATTATGAGGCATTGGTTATTGCAGTTGAAAATAGGGGCTTTGAGAGTATTTATCAATGTTGCAGTTGATGATGATAATAGGGGCTTTGAGAGTATTTATCAATGTTGCAGT